>VCJN01001940.1:0-16085 GCA_006384855.1 Tetraselmis striata
TTTGATCTTGACAATATATAGATCCCTGGGGCGGATGCTCAGCCGCGTGCCGCATTGCGCGCATGCCACTGGATGGTTGCAGGGTACCGCGACCATCGCGGGCCCGCCCGTGGGCTGCTCCATACCGTCCCACTCCTCCCCATTAAAGTGGGAGCCTAGCTCCAGTGTTTCACCGCCGGCTTTTGCGCAACAAGCGATGAGCCCCGCCTCAGTGGCGAAGCAGCCTTCCCCCGGGGGCGCACCTGTGTGGTGCAGGACGTGCACCTTGTCGCCCACGCGCGCGATGCCGGAGTGCACCCGGCCGGTGGCGAGCCGGCCGACAAAGGGGTCGCGCGCCAGCATGGCCACCAGCATGGAGAAGGGCGCGTCCCGCGTCACTGCGCACCGGCACAGCGGCAGCAGGGGGAGGGGCACCGGCATCACTTGCATGCAGAGGCTCGATAACGGGCAATGTGGGGATGTGGGCACAGCTGGTGCCATCGAGGGTTCTAGGGTCTTAGGGGTTTCATACAGGGGTTCAAAACCTATAATCGTAAAACACTGAGCACCCTATAAAACCTAAATCCCAAAATCCTAAAACGTCAAACCCTAAACTGCAGGAAAATAAATTAGGGCATAGACCGGCCACTACGCCAGCCGCCCTGGGTAGCGTATTAGGGTTTAGGATTGCACCTCTTCGCAGGTCTGGCAGTGGCGCTGCTGGTGCAAGCGCGGCACGCCATGTGATGCATACTGAGCAGCAGATGATACTCATATCTGCTACCTCCCAGCCCATACCTGCAGGGGCGGGCACGTGGCCCAGGATGACGTCCAGCAGGGGCGCAAGCGACCCCCCCTCCGGCGCCCGCCCCGGCGGCGGCAGCGCGGCGGCGGCCCAGCCCTGCCGCGCGGAGGCGTACAGCACCGGGAAGTCCAGCTGCTCCTCCGTGGCGCCCAGCGAGGCGAAGAGGTCGAAGATGTCGCTCTCCACGGCAGAGCAGCGCTCGGCAGTGGAACCCTCCCGGTCCACCTGCGCCAGCCGCCCACCCTCAGCCCTCGGCCTGCGCGCCCCCCACCTGCCACCCATCCGCGCCGCATTGCCAACCCCCCCCTCCTCCTCCCCCCCAAAACCCTAACCCCCTAAATCCTTAAACGTCTCCATTAAATACCCCCCCCCCCCCCCCCCCGGCCCCCCACCGCACCTTATTGAGCACCACGATGGGCGACAGCCCCCGCCTTAAGCGCCTTGTGCAGGACGAACTTGGTCTGGCTCAGCGCGCCCTCGTTGGCGTCACCAGCAGCACTGCGCCGTCCCACCATGCCAAGCACGCTGCGGCGAGAAGCCGCTCGGGAGCATCCCGTGGGGGAAGAGGGGGGGGGAGGGGGGCCTTCCAGCGACAAAGCGGTGCGTGCAGCACGAGCACGCTGCGGGTCACACAAACGCAACCGGCACTTGATGGGATGCTCTGTGTTGGAGCTTTGAGGCGGCTCGGCCGGGTTGGACATGTCCGCCGGGTGGGCTTTGAGCGGTTACCCCGCCGCATGTTGTTGGCATGGGTACACCACAACTAGCGCCCTAGGGGCAGCAGGCCCGACATGACCTATGGCCGCACGGTTCAGAAGGCCCTCTGGATGTTTGGCATCATGGTAGATAGTAGTGACCGACCACATGGGCTGGCACCATTCCCTGAACCACGACAACTTCAAAATGAAGCCAAACAAGAGCAGACGCAACCCTGATGAAAACTCGGCGTTTCTATGTACTAAAGCCCCATCACATCGTACAGGAATCACACCCCATGTCCCAGATAATCCTTTCTTGTTAGCATGGCCCATCATCCCTGATTCATGTTTTGATAGGAAGTGTGTGATTCGGGCTGACTGGCTGACTGGGAGGCCGGAGCTGTGCAGGGTGTCCCAGGCCGCGCAGCAGCATGCCTGGCTGGGGGACCGTGGGGCGGTCGGGGCGCAGCGGGGCGCACCGCTCGACTTCCCCGCCCAAAGTCCGCGTGCCCGGGTTGTCCACCACGTTCACGGTGTGCCCCTTGTACGTTAGGGAGGTGTTACTTGGAGAGCATGGTGATGCCGCGCTCCTTCTCCAGCATGTTGTTGTCCATTCACGCGGTCCACCGACACCGTGGCGCCGTTTTGCCCCAGGAGCTTGTCCACCAGCGTCGTCTTCCCATGGTCCACGTGCGCTGCACATGCGCAGTAGCGCCGGAGTCAAGGGCACCCTTTCCCCTCAACCACCCCCAACCACCCCCATCGATCTTTGGTTGATTAGTGCCGAAAATCATGCACCGTTAGAAGAGGGAAAGCGGGTAGGCGGAAAGGATGAAGTGGGACGAAGGAGTGATCTTCCATATATGATACACGAGGACAGCGCTGTGATGCCAAGGACGGGGAGGGCGGAGACTCGGGCGCCTTGTTTCCGGCGGGGCGGACATACCGATAATGGCGAAGTCGCGTATCTTGTCGACAGCGGCTGTGGCGCCGCCGGAAAGACCATCGCGTGGCGAAGCTGCAAGGTTGCAAGGCAGGCAACGCGGTCGCACCTCCCCTGTCGGTTGAGGGCGGCAGCATACATCTTGGGTCAGTGGTATCGAGACGGGGGGCACACTGGATCTGGACGCGCGCGGTCTGATCTGGACGCCGCGGCGGCTGCGCACCGTTGGGCGGCGATCGGCGCCGCAGAGGCGGCCTGCAGCGCCTGCCGACCCCCGAGACAGCGGATTGCTGTGCTGATTGGGGGTAGCAGCTGCACTGCACGCGTGAGAGCCGCCATCGCGGTCGGCTATTGGTGAGTGACGAGATAGGTTGGCCGGGTGCCGGCGGCGGCGGCGAAACTATATAGCGCCGGGAAGAATTGGCGCCGCGTCGAATAAAGCAGCGTGCCGTAGTTGAGAGGCGACCACGCGGCGACTACCTAGGCTTTTTCCTCCCCCAGTATTTTGCGTGCATTCTCCGGACGCTCTCCCTGTAACCAAAAAAACTACCTGTACTAAGATACTACAGGTACGTCAACAGGCCAGGGTGTCGCGCCGGCGGAAGTGCGCGCGCGGCCCTGCGCGTGGATGTGCGAATGGTAGTTTAAAAGGATCACTAACTAAATTATTTAATTGTCCTTATATACGCATAATAATACCCGAATAATGTTTTAAAAACTGGTTGTCACAACGCAGTAATATTTTGTGGAAACCTGTAAGATGACGAATCGTTTCTATATCGTTATAAACTCGTAATATTAGTATAATGTCTGCGTGCACAAGCAGTGGTCGCTCTACCGCGCGGAATTATTACTAGTATATACATGATTCTACCGTACGTATATGCCGTACATAAGTGTGTATATATCATCACCGGTATCACATCAGACAACCACAAATAATATGAGGTATATGTCGCCGACTTCGGAGCTGTGGTGACAGTGGCGGCGAAAGGGTGTGTTAGGAATAAGGGGCGGCACGGTCGCGCGCACGCTCTCCGCTTAGCAGTCGGCGTTTGAATGATTCAACTAATTATTATTCCACGCCTACCGACAGCCGTTGCTACAACTGAAGCGTTGAGCACCAACGGGCATCAACTGGAGCAGCATCGGAGGAGGAAGAGCAAGCGACACTAGGTCAGGGTGTAGCGGGCTGCGGGGTTCGTAGGAACCTCAGCTATCCGCTCACTATAATAGTTTGGAGGTCTCCAAGATCCGGCTCATCAGTTCCGGCCTTTTAGTCGCTGAGATATCAACAAGACTCCCGTCTCGCCTCCACCCGCTCTTGCACCCACCACCCCTGCCCGTTCGCATCATAGCTCCGGATCCCATAGCGAGTCGTCCGACAGGGGCTGAGGGGGACACTCGGAACCCCAGCGGACCTGATGGCTGAGCTGCGCAGTGTTGGAGTAGACGGGCACACTACGATTGATTGGCTGCACCGCCTATGAAGCGTTGCAAAAGTGCACAAGGGTATTTTTGTCCGTAAAAACGATAGCGGCAGCAAGGAGCTGACTATGTTGGCACGCCACCTCGCGGACCGAGTCACGTTATGCGGCGGTGAACGACAGTCCTTCATTACGCATTTCGTGCAATGGCCTACCGATGGCACGGTGCGGCGCACCGCGTGCTAAAGGATGGCAAGCGTTGCCATCGCGCATCGTCCGGTAGCGCGCCGCACTGCGGCAACCACAAGTCACCACGGTTTTACAGGTTTTGATCAAGGACGGGGACGAGATGACAGCCGCCCGTCCGGTGTCGATTTGATATATCTGTGCGAAGACAAATCACAAACACATAATAGCAGTTGATTATCCGGAGGTATACGGGATGCGGTGTGCGTAACGCTCATACTGTTCGTGCGGCGCGGTCAAGTCGTTTACCGTGGGTGTCCTTGAGGTTGTAGATGCGAACAACGCTACCGTGTATATTTGCTCGGTGTGTTATATGAGACACGCCGGGAGTGGAGCGTGCTACTCGGTGACGAACTCGGCGAGGACAACGAGCAGGTGTTGCCGCGTTCGGCTCTGCGCATGGCCGGTGCACGCGTCGTTATCCCACGAGCCGCAGTCCGCGCCACCACCCGGGAGTCGCTTCGACCTCCGGAGACGATGGCGTATAGGTACAGGTACTACCCCAAACAATCTCCGAGTGGCAGCCGAAGTAACCTAATACCGTAGGGTCGCGATACGCACAATCGCGATGCGTATACTCACTCGGACGAAGTTACCCGGCAGATGACCCCTATGTTGATGACGCCCCGTCGCACGCGCCGCTTACACGCTGGCGTGCCTCGCACGACCTGCGAGGCGTTAGTTATCATTGCACACCACCTATGTGTCGGTCTTATGCACCCGCGGATTATGGCACCGGGGAAGTATTTTTAGAATTAGCTTATTACCGGCAACGGATATCACCATGTTGAGGACGCTGCGATGTTGAGGACGCCGACGTACACCTCAATATGGACCAACGGGTGTTTACCACGGTTGTGCTGAAGTACTCCCTGGAGGGATTAATTTCAGGCTGAACTGAATTCAGCGGAATTCAGCTAAACAGACTTCAACCTGAATTCAGGCCCTGAATTAAGACCATGAACTCAGCTTGAAGTCCGTTCAGTTGTGGTATGCAGGTATTCAGACTGAATTCAGGCTTGAATACCCCCCCTTCCCCAACAGCTGCGTAGAGCTGTAGTGCATTTTTGTTCGGTTGAACATATTGTTACATGTGTGACGACCACGGGACCGCCGGTATACGACACGGACTCCTCGCTCGTCCGTAATATCGATTCCTGGCCGATGAATTTTTCGGCAATATCGTCCCGGCGTGTCTTGGGTTCCCCGGTTGATGCATTAGCCCTTCCGGGTTCGAATGAGGCAATGGTCTACGGGCTATGCCAGGCCTACGACTGCAGTTGGCGCAAGAGGCCAAGTGTTGGGGCGGCTTCGGCCGACGCACGTCCCGGGGCGAACTTTAATTTTTACTTTTACAACACGGACTGAATAGGCGCGGTAGGGAACTGGGACGAGTCACCAGCGCTACGGCGGTTAGCAAGGGGGCGGGCGGCGGCACGGCCGTGGGGTGATGCCGCCGCCGCGCTGCTAGCGGTCGTCTGCTGAGCCCATCCGATGCACCGGAACGCCACCCTCGCCGGCGTTCACTGCAGTCTCCTCGGCTGGCTCTGCAGCATCCACACTCGTTGGTATCGTGAGAGAAGAGTGTATGGTTTGGTGAGGCGAAAGTGGTGTGGCAGTGCATGATGTGCGTTGCGGTTCTCATTCCAACATCGAGGCGTCCGGCAGCCGCCAACAAGGAAGCTTGGTCAATAGCGCCAAAGATTACCTATACCAAATAACCCATCAAAACATACACGAATTATACGAATTCAAATCGTTTTCCACCGTCCATACATATTTAGCAATTTATTGCGTCAATACTATCTAATCTTCTGATACGGGGCTATTCAATACTATCCGCCACATATCTGGGCCATATACGGCTACGCCACGTAGGACACCCTAATGGAGTAATGGGCGGCAGGGAACAATATCTCTACGGATTAGGACTATTCAGAGGTGGTCAGTAGTCAGTCCTACAGCCGGGCCCCACACTTAAAACTCGTATTTCTAAAGGGAATTTTGGTATGGGATATTCAGGCAATTTTCTGGCAATTTTTGGGAATTGTTGTTAGTTCCGGAGTTAAGGGATTTTATGAGTAGCCAGGTTATTGCGTCAATACCTGAGGACTTAACTACCTTTATTTTGGGCGCCCCCCCCCCCCCCCCCCTTCCTTCAACGGCTATTTGTTGCACATGTATTGCACTCCCGAAATGCTTTGCTCTGGCGGGTTGGGGCTTGCCCACTCGCATTACTCGAATGGGCCGACGCCGAAACCGGTAGGGCGGACCTTTCGCGGTCAGTGCCGGGTATTTTCATGGCAGTGTTTTAGACGGTGATCCAATAGTGTTGGGAATCCGTCAGTAGCCTCTAAGTAATCTTGCAGAATGCTTCGGCAATTTGCTTCATGACTATAACTTTCGCCCGGGACCCGTTGGACAAAACGGTCGAAAGATTTCACCAATTCGGCTCCCGGCGGCTTATCGGTATGGCCGATCACTTCCACTCCCACACTGCTACTCGTTTGCTGCAAGTTTGCGGCCGTCGTTTCGGCCACCACCTCCGCTCCACGCCTCGGGGCTTGGGTCGCTCTGAGGGGTATGGCGACACTATTACGTCCTTCCTTGAAGATGCAGACGCCGCCGCATTTTCAACGCTCGCCGGCATTTGGGATGTTAGCCCCGACCTCTTGGATACGCCCTCCATGCGCACGCAGCTGTTCCTCCCGGTCCAATTTGGGGGCCTCGGCATCGGCGATAATATGTTTATCCCAGATGCCTCCCACATCGGCGCTGCCGCCCTTGTGGTTGGCCAACCTGTGACTTTCCTCCGTGCTCAACACGCCACCCTTAGCGACGCCGGCGCGTTCCTTTCCGACCCGTCCGGCGTATCCAGCCCTCATAGCCTCTACCTTGTTGGGGCGTCCTCGATTCACCAGGCTTTGGCCAACCCAACGTTGGAGCCCGATGCCGGCGCCAACGTGTCGGTGCCGATGTGGGCTGTCGAGCTTCGCGCCGCTCATACCCGTGTCGTTGACGAGTGTGGAGACGCGGTGCTCGAGGATCTAGCGGGGCCGTTGGCTTCTGCCCTAAAGTTGCTCCCCTCCAAGCGCTCCCACGTTGCCCGTGCCGGCTGCTCGGCCGCTGGGGCTGAGCCGGCGTCTGCAATGCGCTCGTCGGCCGACCTCCAAGCTATCCCGAATTACTTACTCGGACTTCCCCTTGCACTACATGCGGAAAGTACAGGAAACCCTGAGCCACCGCATTCACACGGTCCGCTTCGCAAAGCTTGTTGCACGTATGCCTACAAGCGGTCCTGACATCAACCGCTTCCGAGGCCGCCTCTTACGCGCTGCGACAACGTTCCATGTGACTGATCCTCCAAGTGAGGGTCGCCTTGGTGAAGTCCGTGAGCGTCCCTTGAGTACTACGATTTCATGTTCCATGTTCCGCGTTGCCGCTTGCCGCCCATTTGGCCTTCCGGCGGCTCCTGTCCTCTCCCTTGGCGAGCCATGCCCTTGTGCTTTTTGCTCCTTCTCGGTACAAGGTATGCTGGCCCGTTTTGAGGATGTTGGCTGGGATTTCACTCCTTCAACTGATCACGTGGCACGTTGCTCTGGGGGCGACTCCAATCACGCCGCATGCACACGAGTGGGCGGCACATGGCCTTTCCGACGTTTGCCACGACGTGAAGTCCGCGCTGGGCGTGGGTGTCCAGATCCTCACGGACCCGTCGGTGCTTGTTTCTCTTCCAAAGGGCAGCGACGGCCGGCCGGCCGATGTTGGGCTTTTTGGGTATGGCGGTATCCGCGGGAACACGGTTCTTGTCGATACCACCATTGCCCCTATCCTGGCGTGTCAAGCCCGGATCCAACGACTGCTTTGCGGGTTGCAGAGAGCCACGAAATCCAAAAGTATGACAAGGGCGTCCGAAACGCCGCCGGCATGCTTCGCTTTGTTCCTTTCGCCGTTCCCGAGTTTGGCTCGTTGGCCCCTCACGCTGAGGCTTTCTTGGTGGAGCTCGCGAAAGCTAGCCACACACACAGACTGGCCAAAAAAACGGCCAGCTCTTGTCTGCGTGGCGCCGCCGTTTCTCCTTGCTCATCAACATGGCACATGCAGACAACGTTCTTGGCGGGGTCGCGGCCGCGCGCGCGGCACGTGATGGTGCTCCTGCGCCTGCGTCGCGTCGCTCGTCGGCATGTGTTGCTATGACCTCGGTGATTGGCTGCAAGCGTCCTCGCCGCGGTTGATAGCCTACCCCGGGGCGGTGGTCCCTTTGGTTCTTGGCAGCTTGGCGACTTTGTGGTTCCCTTGGCTCCTCCGTTCTTGGCTCCCTGTCCTCTTGCTCGACCTTGGTTTCAGGCTTATGTCTCTCTTTTGCTCGCAACCTTTCATAGTTGCTGTTAGTTCTGTTTGTAGTCCGCATTTATTAAAGCCCTGATATAAAAATATATACTATAACTGAGCGTCGCCTACCTATAGTTTTCCGTACTATAGGATTGCTGCTAAAACGGCCGTCGTCGAGACGCTGCAAGGGTTTCACTGGTACCAGTCCTGTCCCGGGGGCCGGAAAAAAAACCTGTTCCCGTAAATACCGGCAATCCATTTGCAAGGGTTTCACTGTAGTTAAGGATTACCGGTCCTGTCCGGGGCGCGAAAAAGATCTGGTGCTGTGCTGCGCCCGCCGTTACGGTCAAAGGCCTTGGGTCCCTACCACCGAACAGGCCGAGGCGTGCCTGCTGAACGCCCCCCCCCCCCCCCCCGCCGCCCCCCCCCCCCCCCCCCCCCGCCTCTCTACAGCTCCGGGCCAGGGCCAAGCCAGAGGTCTGGTCTGGAAGTGGACGAGTAGCAACCTCAGCCTGCGGGATAGCGCCGGGCAGGGCTGCGACGAGGTGGTCGACGGGTGGGTGGGTGCCACCAGTCGCGCTGCGACGCTCCCCCGTCGGCTGGCGCTATCAGGACCTTGGGCCGGCGCTAGCGGCTGACGGGACGAGGCGGCTCGGGAGCGGCGCGGCGGTTCGGGGACGCGGTGTCGCGGCGGCATAGCGGCGGCCCCGATGGCGCGCGGCGCGGAGGAGCTCGCAGCGCGACTGGCGGCGCTGGAGGACAACCTACAGCAGAGCGACCTGCTCACAGGCAAGCCAAGTGCTCCGATTGCGGCCCAACCACCCCTCCCGGCTACCGACGAGGTGGCAAGCGGTGAAAGGGGAGACGGTGCATCAGATGGAGCATTCCATCGCTGCTGCCGGGTGACCTCCTCAGCTCGCCAAAAAAATAAACAATACCCGACGAACAAGTGGTTTTGTGGATGCGGAGCGGGGACGGGAGGGGGGGGGGGGGGGGGGGGGGGCAGGGGTCTCTCGTCTCCGCTCCCCTCGCACGCGGCTGAGCCCCCGGGATCCGGCGCCCCGGCCCCGGCAGGTACGGCAGTGGGAATTCTGGACGAGCTGGAGGGGCAGCTGACGGAGCTGGCGCGCGTAACGCGGCCCATCTACACGCGCACGCAGGCGCTCACCTGGGCGCGCGGCAACATCAAGCAGGTGCAGCGCCGCGCGGACGAGGTGCTCCAGCACATGGATGTCTCGCGCAAGGTGGGCTCACCCTACCGTCCCCTCCACCCCAGGTCCACGACCACACTCCTCTCCTGTCCGCAAGGGCGAGTACCGACCTAGTCATCGATAGATTGCGCCGGTGGGGATTGGGCGAACGCTGAGGCCAGCGGGCGCGCCCTCCCCGCATGTTCGCGCCGGCAGGTGGAGAAGCGCATCCGCGCGGGTCCTAGCGACAACCTGGACCAGTTCCTGGCGCACGTGCAGCAGCTCAACCGCGCCATCGACTTCCTGCAGGTAGGTGCATGGGCTTGCCGCACCTCCCTCCTGAGTATCTCCCTCAGAACAATCCCCCCCGCCCCCCCCCCCCCCCCTCTCACCACCCCACACACACTGCGTCTGCTGCTGCCGCTGCGAGCTGCACCATCGTGGGGGGTTATCCGCGCAGAGCAGACCCAGGGCCTTCTATGAGAGCATGTCGTGAGGGGCACATCAATATGGTGCCGGTTGATATGATTTGGATGGGCCAGACCTGCTAGCTTCGCCCCGGCAGTCTGCGCAATGATTAATGCGGTGGCCGCGGATGTTCCCGGAGATTGACATGACTTGGCACCCAACCTTAGCTACGCCAGCTGGGCACCGCAGTCGAATCATGGCGTATCCCGCATGCATAGTAGTTGTCAGTAATCTGTAGATAGAAAGAAACTATATGTACTCCTATCAGCATACCTGAGATTTGTGCCGATCGGTGTATAATTGCATAAATACGCTTGATTTGGCGCCATGTACCTGTAGTTGGCCCCCCTCACCCCCCCCCCCCCCCCTCCCCCCCCTGTTGCGCAGAGCCACCAGGCGCTCAAGGCCGCGGGCATCGCCATCCGTCACGCGTCGGAGCTGCGCGCGGAGGCCATCCGGCAGTGCGAGGCCAAGTTCCGGGAGGCGCTCGCGGCGGGGAGCGTCAAGCTGGAGTTCCCTGCCTTGGCGGGCGAGGTGCGGCGGGGCCCCAAGGCCCAACCCCCGTAGCGCACATGACCTAACACCCTGGTACTGCGTTCGCGCTTTGGGTTGGCCATGTATCCGGTGTTCGCCCCCGGAACAGGACTGAGCGAATGTCCTGCAGTCCTCCATATTCATCCCATGTGCAATAAAAGGGGAAATATACTCATCCACAAATGTATTAGAGTGAATGAGGTCTCAAGTTGTTGCTGCAAGACAGGTCATTATTTCGGTGACCCGTGAACCCAGTTCGATGCAGCGGATACCACAGCGACGCCATCGCCCCCCCCCCCCCCCCCCCACCTTCCCCGCCCCATGTGCCTGACGGCACTGCGCCCCTCTAGGCGCTGGAGTTCATGAACCGGAAGCAGATGCGGCGGGACTCCCGCCCGGGGAGAGGCCAACCCGCAGGTCCGTGCGCCCGCCTGGGCCCACCTGGCGCCCGGTCCCTCGCCACCGAGTCAGCTCCAGACGTGCGCAGTGACATGGCATTGCCGCAATGCGTTGCGGCCTACCTGCCGGTTGACGAGAATGGAAAGAATGGTGTCAGCAGCACCGTCAGCAGTATCAGTGCCCCGGCAGGCTGGCCACTTTGTCATTAGATGGCTTGCACCAACGGGCACCGGCCCTTGCGTTAAAGGGTATAAATTAGCACCCTTACTTCGGTTAAGACCTAGAAATGCCTGAGTCAAGTTAAGGGGTCTTCAGGGTGTCCTGAACGAACCGTGAAAACTCGAAGAAAAAGAGGTGTGATTGTACCTACGGGAAAGGGGGAGGGGCGTACTGCCTCTGACGCCGCTCGCTGGTGATGCCCTGCCGTGGCGCGCGCAGCCGCGGCGCTGTGCTTGGAGCCGCTGGAGGTGGTGCAGCAGAGCGCGCAGGCGCAGCTGACCAAGCTGGCGGACATCGCGATGTCGGCGACCAGCGGCAACAGCTGCAACATCGTCAAGGTGCCGCCGCCGCTGCCATGGCCCGCTCCTTCCGCACGTGCGATCATCAAGTCCGGTCGAGAGTATGAGAGAAAGAGCTCCAAGCTAAACGGCAATGATTGTCGATTTTTGGCACTGAACACATTTATACTTTCCAGCCGGAGTAGATTGGTTTATGCTCATGATGATTTGCTTCATACCGTGGACAGCGCTGACTTAAACCCAAGATATCATATACAAAACATGACGCCCCCCAGTCACCCCCACCCCAACAGAAGACAACCGTATGCCAAAGTCAAGGATTTAGTGCCTAGCAAATGCCAGATTTATTATGAAGTTGCGTGAGCGCCCGCTTTTTTCATGTGTTTATTTGTACTTGTACAGTGCTGACGAGGCCAACCCGCTGCGCCGTCAGATATACTGCGAACGGCGGCAGGCGGTCGGGGAGGAGCTGCTGCGCGCGAGCGGCGTGGACCCAGCGATGCGAGAGGAGCTGCACCGGCTGCCGTGGGATGCGCTGGAGAAGAAGATCCAGGGGTGCGCCACGTGAACCCTTACTCGTACATTGATAATTCACCGCTCCTTTCTCAAGCCCAGGTCTCGTCACGAATACGCAACACGGGCCGCCGATTGAACTTACGCCTACTGGCCCACCTCGCGCAGGTGGATTGTTTTTGCGCACGTGGTGTCGCGCCTGATAGCGGCGGAGCGCAAGCTCGCCGAGTCGGTTTTCGGGCCGCCCTACAACGACCTCACCTTCAGCGAAGTAAGTGACGGGTACTTTTGCGCACCTGAAGTAGCGTTGAAAAATATACGTGGGTATTAATCCCAAGTGAATGAGACACTGTCTTCGTCGCCATTCGCTTGCTTCAACCTCAGCACCGCGAAAGACAGCCGTGTGTCCGCTCGCCCCGAGTGCGCAGCGTGTCTGACTGATCGACAAATTCTCCCTCGTTGCGTAGGCCGCACACAATGTCGTCGACAGCCTGGTGACTTACGGCAAGGCGATTGCCGCCGTCAGGCGCACGCCGGAGAAGGTGCGAAGTACACAACCCATGGCCTCCCATCGGAAGGGCCGACCGGGGACACAGGTGCTCGCTCGGCACTGGATCGCTGAGCGCCGCGTCGCCCGTTCCGCAGGTGTTTGCTCTGCTGGACATGCAGGAGCACCTGGGTGGCCTGCAGGTGCGCCTTAAGGGGCAGAGCCCGCCCTGCCTGCTGCTCACCAGGCGAAAGCAGCCGTCGCGACAAATTTGTCGTTCGTTATTGTCCCAATATTTCACGCGCGTCGTCATTATTTTGACGAATTACACTGTTGGCATGATGAAGCTCGCCTTCATATTTGTTCGATTATCAACGACTCCGAGCTCGTAGAAACTGCAACCGACACTCCTGTATTTTAATATTTTCGTACTTCCTTCACATAATAGCAGACACATTTTTGGCTTCCGCTTCACACACCCGTGTAGATACCCTTTGTGTTGGCTAGGGCATGCTGAAGTCACGAAAGCTGGCATTCGGCGAAAATTTATATTCAGCGGCCCACAAAGCGTTGCTACATATGCCATGCGCTAGCGCAAGATGTACAGCGGCAGACAGCGCCCCGCCTGGCGTTCCGTGTATCCGACCTATGACTCGTGGAGTTCTTTCACCACTTCTCGTCCTCGCCGCAGTACTGCCACCCTGTTCAAAGCTGCCCTCCATTCGATGCTGAAGATCTCGGACACCTCTGCGCAGGACGTGATGGAGGACGTCTTGCGCGGCACCACGTGTGCGCCGCTGCTGAAGGAGGTGCATGAGCTACTGGCGCGACTCGCGTTCACGGCGCACGGGACATTCGCCGAGTTTGAGGACGCCGTCAGCCGCAACGACACGCGCCACGTCGTCCATGACGGCACCGTTCATCCACTCACGGCGTATGTAATCAACTATGTGAAGGTACCGGTACCCCCATCCCATCGACCTGTTAATGTATCGAGTGACCCGCTTCAAGGGGTGGTCGGGACAGCGCCTCCGGTGCGCTGGTGCTGACCCGCGTCCCGGTTACGCGCAGCGACTATTCTCGTACCGTAGCACGCTTGTAACACTGTTCAAGGAGGTGGGAGAGGATGGCGACATCACGCCGCGGGAAGGCCGACGACGAGGCGACGACAGCGGTCTGCTCTCCAGTCGCATCGCCGGCTCGATAATCAACATCCTCATGGCGCTGTTCCAAAATCTGCAGGTAGAGCGGCCAACGGCTCTACGGGCCTACTTCCTGCAATGAGTGACGTCCAACTTGTACGGATCATTCCAAGAGACAGCGGCGGTTTTGTATATATCTTGCTCTGTGACATAGATGCGATTCGCATTAAAAGGATCCCAGTATTTTAAATGACCGCATATATGATCATTTGCTGAGTATTGAACAAAAAGTGTCTCACGAGTCGTGCATGTCGGCGTGCGCAGGAAAAGGCGGAGACTTACAAGGACGAGGCGCTCCAGCAGCTGTTCCTGATGAACAACTTGAACTACGTCGTCACCAGCATGCAGAGCTACGGCTCCTCCCAGCTGCTCCCAGAGGACTGGGTGTCTCGGCACCGCGCGCTCGTGGCGACCTATCGCGTAGGCTACCTCAAGGTGACGGTCCCCACCCGCCGACATCGCCTTGCCGTTGCCGTTACTGTCGATGTCCCGCATCCGATTTACTTACTGGTAAGGATTACGTCGCGACAGCTGCCGACAAAGGGTGCGGTGTGTCGTCGTCGACCCTGCGGCGTAGTCTCGTCGGTCGCGGTAGTCGAGGACGTGACGACCAAACCTCGTCGGTCTTTGCCCCCCCTAACCGTGTGCGTTTGCCTCTGGTACTGGTTGCCAGGTGAGCTGGGAGCCGGTATATCAGATCCTGCGCGGCGAGCTGGACACGCCGACGAGCAAGAAGGAGCGGCAATTCGTGAAGGACCGCTTCCGCACTCTGAACAAGGAGGTAAGTCGACTGTTGGCCTGGCTGAGGTGCTTGGGCGTTGTTATCGTGAGCTGCTTGTTTGCGGCCGGCTGTCGACTAGTCAGTGTGCGCATGCTGATGCCGTATCATCGGCCAGGTCGAGGCGCTCCACAAGCGGCACAAGCAGTGGGCCATCCCGGATCGGATCTGCGCGACGAGGTGCGCACGTCGGTGGCCAAGGAGCTGCTCCCCGGCTACGAGCGCTTCTACGCGCACTACCGCAACATCTTTCTTCTCCCGCAATCCCGACAAGTACATGAAGTACACGGCCAAGGACCTGCAGAAGATGGTGGAGGAGGACCTTTCTCCGCTGATGACCTGCAAGCAGGGAGTCCTGAATAGTAGCATACTTAGTTAGGCATTTTAAATAAGTGATGACTGATTACCTCAAGGGCATCCGTGGGCCTCAACTCTGCCGTGGCAACATCTTGTAAAAAATAAACTGTAGCTCAAATACACACCCCCGTAACCTGCCACTAGCCACCATCCTTACCAGCTCCATGTCAGGGGGCGAGGGACAACCCATTATATATATACAATATAAAAGTTGTAACGGTAGATGTATTGTGCGTGGACACCCTCTCCGCCGGCATTTCCCTTCTCCGACGTCAGCTCAGTAACTCTAGTAATATTCTGATATTTTGTTGAACAAAGTGTACCGTTAAATGGCTGCGGACTCCGCCTCATGGTAGCCGCAAAGAGGCAGAGTCGAAGCGCCAAGAAGACTCCAAAACAAGCGGGCTGTGAGGCAACCATACAAGCCATGCGGAACCTCCCCCAGGAAGATATGCACGGTGCACACAGCCAAGTACAGCGCCCACATATAGGACAACCGGATAGAAACGGAGACGTCGAACTTTAATAAATCGCATATAACTTGCTATCAATTAAGCAAGGTCCGAGAATCATGCGTGTACGAGCAATGTTGCGAATAACACGGATCGGCATCTCATAGAACGAATTGGGCTGTTGACTTACCAAAGGTGTGCGACACGAGTGCTGAATCGGTACACACATGGCCGTACACCGCATCCGCGCGCCGAGTATATCGCTCGAGCGTTCGGCGTATACTTGAGCTTCGCGTCGCCGTGCCCCCTGAACACCTCGACCAGCATTTTGCCGTGCAGCCGAAGCGTGTCACCTCCTGGCGATCTCGTCCAGCAGCACCCGACCTAGACCCTGGCACAGCTCGGCAGCAATAGCCATTTTGAGGACGTGCTTCGTGCACCACGGGTCGGTGTGCTTCCGGAATATGTGCTTGAGGGGAATATGGCTTTTGTAGCCCCAGAAGTTGGACTTGAGAATAATGGCAATAATGTGAAGGTCATGACCGATTCTCTGTCGAGTCCGCATACTTTGGTACAAGGACGGCACAATTCAGGCCGATTCGTCGAGTATCTGACATCAGCATACTTAGCTTACCATCGCTCAGACTGCTAGTGTCAATCCTCCTCATCTCCATGGTCGCATTCATGTCAAGTAAGCAGGACAGCGGGGGGTGGACACTGCCGTGGCTAGAGGAAATCGTCGATTGACCTTCCAAAG
>VCJN01001941.1:0-143435 GCA_006384855.1 Tetraselmis striata
GCTGTCATATAGGAAAACCGGCGCAACTGCACGCCCGTCACGAGTTGTCCATACCGCGATGGCGAAGTGCCCGCCCCGCTTCAGTGGACTTGGGAAACGGCAACGACTCTGGCCGCTCCCATGCCCTCGAACCCCAGGGATACGTTATGTGGAACCAAAAAACAAGTACGCCTTCGGGGGCCGGGTCTCGGCGGCCACATGACGACTCATGCCTAGACACAAAATTCGGAAAGCCTCGCCTTGAGTAGTCCATGCTCGCACGACAGAAACGAAACTCCACGCCAGGCGGAGGCGGGCATAAGCGCAGGAAACCCTCCAGGAAGGCGTACTGATACTCGATGTCAAATTTATCGAACTCCCAATCTCGGAGCCACTTGCACATCGCATAGTGCAAGTCGGCGTAATCCTCGCCGTACAACGACTCAGGCTCGGGCCATACCGAGAACCAGTCGTCGAAGTTCTCGTAATTGGGGTCCCAGCCGCGGCGTAGACGAGGATCAACTTGCAGAGGTGGTCGGCCAGGCTGGGCAACACGGGGCACCGCATAAGTACTTGCGGACAAGAAATTAAAGAAGATTAAGGCTCACGCTTGCAAGAGGGCCAAAGCAAGGCAGTACCTCAGGCGTGGGTGAGTCGAGAAGCTCGATAGCCGGGGACGCAGGTGCCATTGGCGGAGCCGGCTCGTCATCTTCCGAAACCCCCCCGTCCGAACTGGGGTGATATCCGGGTTGGGTAGCGTCGTACAACGAGTCTTGAGAAACAGACACACCGCGTGCGGAAGAGTTGGTCACAGTCGATTGCGAGGCACGCGGCTCAGGCGATCTGTCCTCATGCCCAGGTCCGGCTACGCCCTCAGCCGGTTGTTGTACAGAGGGCTCCGCGCTGTCCTCGACTGCCCACGAAGGGTGTAATCGTTTCTGGTAAACCGGAGAAGGGGTCTTTAGTACGCAGCAGTCCATGCAAGTCTTACCTACGAGGTCATACTGGAGACCATCAAGTTGGGAACACAGGTGGGCAAGGCATGGGTGGTAACCTGCATCAGCCGAGCCCCTCTGTTCACGAGGCGCGAGTACTCCGCCTCTGCTTCCTCGGCAAGTTGTTTCCCCACGTTTGCGGTTACCATGTAGTCCTCGAGGTAACCTCTGTGTTCCCTTGCGTCTTGCCACTCTTGAATGGCAAGTTGGACGTACTTCTGGTGCTCTATTTTTCTCAAATGAACTTTGTTGTTGGCGCGCTCGGTGAGCCAATCGTTTTCGACCTCTTCCTCAGTCTTTGGCGGAAATGCGCTGTGAAGTTCCTCGGGAATAGGCGACAGCATTTTGGCCTTGCCTTTCTCCACGTGTGGGTTAGATGGTAGTGGGTTAGCTGGTCCTTTGCCTTTCGCCGGGTCTCGGTGGATGGGGTTGACTGCCTACGCGGCAATGTTTTGTGTCAGTTTCACGCGCAAAGTAATTCGCCGGCCGGGACATGAAGCAATTACCACTCCATGCCTGACGAAACAGAGACAACTAAGTAAAGGCGGGAGGGGGGGGGGGCGTACTGCCACATCCGGCAGTCCAAATGTTGCGGCCCTAGAGGTACTCGGGCCTGCCTCGTCGGGTGGGGGTACCTGTCGCACAAGGTTGACACGACGATATTTGTGTTTGGTTCCCGCCATTCCGTTCCGAAGGAGGACAGAATGCATCCCAGACTACCCAATAACAGCACGCGGGGTGTTTGTGGGGCGCACTGCCACGGGCGCAAAAATACTTCGCGCAGCCCTAGAGGTACTGGGTCCTGCGTCGTCCTTTGTTGGAACCTGTGGCGGGGGACATTATATGCAAGAGTGTTAATTCATGAACCACCTTGCCCATCCCCCCCCCCCCCCCCCCCCCCCACATCCCGTGTATTCCACAGGTCTTACCGTGCGCATGGATGTCTCGCCTTTAGCCTCCGAGCCTGTGGTATCCGGTACGCCCTCACCCCGGCCTAGTACGGGCGCATGTCCTGAGGGTGTGACTGCCGACGCGCCGGCTACCTGCCCGCCGCTCTCGCCAGCGTTGCTATCGCCAGGCGTAGCAACCAAACCGGCTCCATCGCCAGCTGCAACCAAGCTGCTCGGCAACCTTTCTGCCGCTGACGCGCCCTGACCCTGACCCGCCACTGATTGCGTGTCGGCCTGGCTACGTCCAGCGGCCAGGGACGCCACGCGACGGGAGCGTTGGGCAGGTCGAGCAGACACAGCCCTTGGCCGAGAGGGTCGGGCGGCCCGGATGGCGGACTCTGGTGAGGGTTGTCGCGTGCGGGGGGGGGCTGTGCTAGGCAGCTCCAGCGGGATGGGGCCTACACCAGCCTGCACGGCAGTGAGAGCAGGCGTGAGCTGCGACTCGCGATAGGTAGTAGGGCAGGAGGGATAGGGACGCAGGGACGTAAGAGGCGGCAGCATCCCTACTCACCAGCCGTGCAGACCTACGCCGAAGGTAGGCGGAGTCCATTCCTGTCACGGATCCGGGCGTCTCCGCCATTTTATGAAAGTTAAGACCCCGCAGGCCAGTGAGTGTCGCGTGGGATCCTATGAAGGGCTGCCGGCCACGGTTTGGGTTCTGGGGCGGCCTTGGCGGTGGTGGAAAGGTAGCGGTACTGCGCAGCCCCCCCCCCCCCCCCCCCTCCACTCGAGTGGGCGGGATAAGGGATGGCGGCGGCGAGGGCGAGTACAGTACTTTGCGCTGTATATGTATGTCTGCAGTACATTGTTTGGCGCGTGAGCTAGTAAATTGTCCCATTTTCAGTGAGTCAAAAGTGAAGTATAGTGGCCTCTACCGTTTACGTTAGTATATTGCGCTTTTCTCCCAATGCACATCGTGGACCTTAGCGGCGGCACTGACTCCAAGGTCAGTATGGAACCCGTGTACCGGCGAGCTGCCCCCTCCCTTCTTAACCCCTCCCCTGCCCCATGTTGTGTGTGCTGTGGCATGCCAGAGTTGCTGACGCGCGTGCTGGTCGCTGACGCTTGCCTTGCGAGTTTCGACTACCCTGCCCACGGCGGCGGGAGAGGGCTCCGACCCTGCCGACGAAATATGTTGGCAGCGCCACGAGCTTCATTGATGCTTCATTGGTGCTTCTTCATTGAAGCAAATTTGATGCATTGCTCTGACTGAATACACCACGTATTTAGCTCTTGGTTGAAGTAGTGTTTGATTGACGATTTCGGGTGGGGATAATGAGATGCATGATTACAAAGAGGCAGCCGTCTACCGACATCTTTCATTCCCTGTACCGAAACCCCTATCCTGACCAACCCTCCGGCTGCACACAACAAAGGCTACATACCAGCGTTTGTCTCAGTGTTGCCGCCCTCACCTGTACGGGCGGGCATGGCTCGGAAAACTGGAGTCTGCGGTTGCGATTGAAAGTGGAAGTCACTTTTCGCGTGAAAGTGGGATATCTCTTTTCTGGCCGTACCCTTGATGATAAACCGCCCGACTATGCGGTTCGTACGGGAAAACCAGTACCCGTATGAGTTATTATTTACGAATGCGATTAATAATACATAAAACGCGACTCAAAGTGAAATAGTGCGGCCTGGTTAGTGGTCGCCATCCGCGCCTGCTAACCATCGCTGTGAATTGCCGAGTACCGGTACCGGTACCGGCAGGGATGACTGTGCCGCAAAGCACCTCGCGTAGTCGCGGCTGTGCCGCCCCTCGCCATCATACGGACTAGACAACGTCCGTATTAGTAGACAACGGTTCCCTGAGGTAGACAGACTGGTAGACAGTGTTCCCTGCCAGGGGCCACCGGGAGAGCCAGGAGAGTCTGACGTTCCGCCCAGGCAGTATCTATACGATGAAAGCCGGTTGCGACCGAAAGTCGGATTCACTTTTCGCGTGGAAGTAGGGTGTCACTCTTCCGCCCGAAATAACCCTAAACCTTCGATCCAAATATGCGCTTTGTACGAGAAAATCAGTACCCGTATGATGAAGATTTACGATAGCGCTTATGATTATAACCGTGAACGACTGAAATTGAAATACGGCCCAGTGAGTAGTCGCTACCCGCGTCTTCTTACTCGTCGCTGTCAACTGCTGAGTACCGGTAGTGGTACTGAGTGATGACTGTGACGCAAATCATCACTCGCGCAGTCGTGGCTGTGCCGGCCCTCGCCAGCATCGCCCCCAGTAGACACCGGTTCCCTGGGGTAGACAGTGTTCCCCAGGGCCACCGGTAGAGCCAGGAGAGTCTGACGTTCCGCCCAGGCAGCGCCAGCTCCTGGTGCCAGTGCCCCTGTGTTACCCCACATATCCTCCTTGGAGCTGCTGGTGAGAACGTCGGAACATAGCGAAAACGATACATACTGGTACGAGTAGCGACTACTGGTACCCGCTTCTTAAGCAAGAAACCCTTAACTTCCAGCGAGTGCGGTATGTCCAGCTGGGCACAGCAGCAACCGCTGCCACTCCTGCGGAACGATGGAAGCCAGGGCTCGCCGGCGCCAATCGATGCCGGCGTCGAGCTCTACGTGAGGGCGCGCCAAGCCCCGGACGCAGTTTCGAGCGCTGCTGCCTCCACTGCAGAAGGAGCTTTGTCACGGGCGCCGACTGCGACCGATGTTCTGCCGCCTTTTCCTAGGGTGAGCCGCTCTGTCTATGTCGGCCAGACTGCCCGCCCCCTGTTCGCGAGTGTGGCACCTGTCTGCACACTAGCCACACTGACGGGCGAGCCAACCCCGAGCACCGCATATGGAAGTGTTTCGTTGGTGGCGATGGCCAATGGCCAATGCTAACGTGGTGATGCGTCGTCCGTTCTCGTACGGCTGGGGCGGTCGGCCCGCAGCACCTGCCGCGACTGGGTCTGCCAGGGAGAGCAAAGCAAAGGGTGGCCCCACTTGCCGCTAGCCCTAGCCCTAGCCCTATGGAGCCCGTACAGCAAGCACGAGTGGAGCCGACCGCTGTGCAGGTACTTCCGCTTATTGTCTCACATTTACACTTGCCTGGATGACCTTTTGGCATTTTTTTCGCAGAAAGTCATTTTTTAAGTGACAACATCATGATGACCCTATGTTGGGAAGAACTACGAGTAGAAATTAAAAGAAGCCTCCTACCTGTACCTTCCAGTTCTGAGGCGGAAAACCGTGCATGCTTTCCTCGCCTCTCAGACAGTGCCGCCTCCGCACGAAGCTGCACCACCAGTGTGGTTGGAGAAGGGCACTTTTGTGGAGTCGGAGCATTCACGGCGCCAGGCACACAACCACATAAGCAAGGAGAAGGCCTTCTACTCTCACTGCTGGCGTGACGCTGACACGCAGCCCAAGAAACGCCGCATCATTGATTGTCTGAGCGGCCCCAAAGAGGTGGGTTTCCCCAGCTGCTCCAAGATGCATCGTCCCAGCTAGCAGCAGCCAATAACACCTCAACAGCAACGCTATTTGCTTCGACGGTGTCCGGTTCCATATGGACCGACTACCAGTCATAGTGGTCGCCAATTTGCTATGTACCAGCCCTGCAAAGTGTGCGCTCCTGGTATTGTTGGCCCACAAGCACTGCGGGAGCACTGAGCATGTTGCGCCATGCAGATGGGCGGCGGCGAGATGGTGTACTGGGGGGACTACCTGGACCTGCAGGCGTCTGGGCCAATACCGTGGCGCAAGGAGATCGAGGAGGGCATCGCCAAATGCTCCAAGTTTGTGGCCTTTGTGGACAAGGCGTGGCTCACCTCGTACAACTGCCTGCAGGTATACTTAGTGCGCAGAATTTCATATCCATACAATGCTTGGAACCCCCCCCCACCTGCTCGGTCAATAAGATGTCCACGTACCGGGTCAGTACGCACGTGTTAAATTTAGTACACTCGTACTAGCTTTGCCAAAAGTACAAGCTTGCAAGCCTCGGCCAAAATTGGTCGGAGCGCAGCTGAAGAGAGGTTCGTGGGGACCTAAAGTACCACATCAGTATCAGGGATGCTGGGATGTTGACGTATGTGGCGGTGGTGGAGCGTCGCGTATTGGTACCCCCCTGTCACCATCACACGCACTGCACTGTATGACAGTCATGAAATATGCCCAGTAGCTCCCCGAGGGACAGGCATGGCACCAGCACATCTGGCGCCTTAAAGTACGTCTATGGGGCTGTGTCTACATGGTTTGGTCAGGTATGGCGCTGATGGCTGCCCTGTACTCATAGGTGGATCCAAAGTTTTCCAATTTTACCTGGTATGCCGATATCGCAGCGGCACGGGTACCTGCAGATTGGTATCACTGCTCAGGGAGCTTCACTTGGGAGTCCTCGCAACACATATACAGAGCCGGCATACTGCCATGAAGGTCCAGGAGGTCGTTTTGGCTATGCGCGTATAGCAATGTTTTTAGCACACTCGTACTGGCACCCTCCGGCCGGTGGACGGATCAGCTGTCCCGAAAGATCATCATTATTCATGTGTACTAAGCCTTGCACCACGCATGCAGGAGCTGGCGCTCGCTTGCCACTATGACAAGCCCATAGTTGTGCTGGTGCTGGAGCGGGGAGCATGGGAACTGCTTACAGTGCGCCCCGGAAACCGCACCGTTTCTGCCGCAAAGTTTGAACCTTGTGCAGTGACACATACCACTTGTCATGCGGTGTGCCTCTCTGACCCCCTTGTGCACATGGCCGCACGCGCACTGGCCCCATGCGGACAGGTGCCTGGGGGAGCGGCTGATGCCAAGGTGGCAGCTGATGCCCAGCATGCTGCCGCCCCAAACAACCGCCTGCCGCAAGATGAGTCCCAGGACGACAGCGTGCACCATGTGCTGGAGATTCCCAACCTCGAGGCAGCTGCGTACGTGGACGGGGAGTTTGGTCACCCGCTGTGCACCTATGCCGGCGAGGAGATTGTGCCGGGCCGGCCCATGTCTCTTCGTGTGATGCAGGAGCTGTTCGGCTGCGTCGCGTCCATCAACCTGTGCGACTGCATCCACGACTGCATCCACGACTGCATCCAGCGACTGCATCCACTGCATCCACGATGGCGCCCTTGAAAGCGAGGAGGACTGGCGGGCTATGCTGCGCATGGCGCTGTCGTACGTGGAGAAGGACCTGGTGTACCACAAGCAGCACGCAGAGCTGAAGAACAAAGCGGATGCATGGCAGGAGGCGGTGGCAGCCAGGGCGCCGCTGCCGCTGCTGCAGCAGGAGGAGGCAGTGTTCTGGAGACTCTGGTTGAGAAGTGCGGAGCAGCACAGCCTGAACCCGCGGCCAACAGAGGGGATGAAGAAGTACCTTGCAGCCTCGGAGAGGCACTCGAGCCGGCGGCGCTGGCTGCTGAAGGCGCTGTTGTCGGCGCTGTTTCTGGTGCTGGTGGCGGGGGCGGCTGGGAGCACAGTGCTGGCGCTGCAGGCGAGCGATGCCAGAGACGGGGCATTGGTGGCGGAACAGCTGGCGGAACAGCGCGCCCTAGAGGCGCAGACCGCAGAAAGGCTGGCGGAGCAGCGCGCCGTGCAGGCACAGACCGCAGGGAGGCTGGCAGAGCAGCGCGACCTGGCCGAGCGCTCGGCGTTTGAAGCGGCGGTGTCCGCCAATGACAGTGCCAAGGCTACCGTTGCTGTCCTATGTAGCACAAAGTTCGCCGCTATGCCGTATGCCGGCGACACAGAGTTCAAAGTCCTGCGTGAGATGCTGGCACGGCTGCCGGGGGAGGTGGCAGCCTTCCCAAACACTACCATCCTTGAGGCAGGGCGCTCGCTGCTACAGAAGCCATGGCACTACACCACAGAGGTAACACTGACGAGCAGGTTCTCTATCTTCTCAATTGTCTTTGTGCCCCGATACGAGGTGACAGGAGATGGAAAAAAACAGTTACAAGTAAGAGTGATTTGCTTTCGGAACATACGCAGGTGCTGCAGGGCCACACTGCTCGGGTGTACTCAGTGGCGTGGTCACCTGATGGCCGCTCCCTGGCCTCCGGATCTAATGATCGCACCGTGCGTGTGTGGCGGGTTGATCAGGACGGCGCAGTGGAGGGCAGCGCCCTGCAAGTGCTGCAGCGCCACACTGATGATGTGTGGACAGTGGCCTGGTCACCTGATGGCCGCTCCCTGGCCTCCGGGTCTAATGATCGCACCGTGCGCGTGTGGAGAGTGGATGAGGACGGCGGCGCGGAGGGCAGCGCCCCGCAGGTGCTGCAGGGCCACACTGAGTTGGTGTGGTCAGTGGCCTGGTCACCTGATGGCCGCTCCCTGGCCTCTGGGTCTTATGATAACACCGTACGCGTGTGGCGGGTGGGCGAGGACTGCGGTGCGGAGGGCAGCGCCCCGCAGGTGCTGCAGGGCCACACTGATGGGGTGAACTCAGTGGCGTGGTCACCTGACGGCCGCTCCCTGGCCTCCGGGTCTTATGATAACACCGTACGCGTGTGGCGCGTGGGCGAGGACGGCGCAGTGGAGGGCAGCGCCCCGCAGGTGCTGCAGGGCCACACTGAGTTGGTGTACTCAGTGGCCTGGTCACCTGAGGGCCGCTCCCTGGCCACCGGGTCTGGTGATGGCACCGTACGTGTGTGGCGGGTGGGCGAGGACGGCGGTGCGGAGGGCAGCGCCCCGCAGGTGCTGAAGGGCCACACTAGTTTTGTGCTGTCAGTGGCCTGGTCACCTGAGGGCCGCTCCCTGGCCACCGGGTCTGGTGATGGCACCGTACGTGTGTGGCGGGTGGGCGAGGACGGCGGTGCGGAGATAAGCGCCCCGCAGGCTCTGCAGGGCCACACTAGTTTTGTGCTGTCAGTGGCGTGGTCGCCTGAGGGCCGCTCCCTGGCCACCGGGTCTGGTGATGGCACGGTACGTGTGTGGCGGGTGGACGAGGACGGCGCAGTGGAAGGCAGTGTCCCGAAGGTGCTGCAGGGCCACACTGACTGGGTACGCTCAGTGGCTTGGTCACCTGATGGCCGCTTTCTGGCCACCGGGTCTGAGGATCTCACTGTACGCGTGTGGCGGGTGGGCGAGGACGGCGGAGCAGAGGGCAGCGCCCCGCAGGTGCTGCAGGGCCACACTGCTCGGGTGTACTCAGTGGCGTGGTCACCTGATGGCCGCTCCCTGGTCTCCGGGTCTAGTGATGCCAACGTACGCGTGTGGCGGGTGGGCGGGGACGGCGCAGTGGAGGGCAGCGCCTCGAATGTGCTGCAGGGCCACACCGACTGGGTACGCTCAGTGGCGTGGTCACCGGGGGGGCGCTCCCTGGCCACCGGGTCCCATGATGAGACCGTGCGCGTGTGGCGGTCGGACGGGGACGGCGCAGTGGAGGGCAGCGCCCCGCAGGTGCTGCAGGGCCACACTGGTTGGGTGTGGTCAGTGGCGTGGTCACCTGATGGCCGCTCCCTGGCCTCCGCGTCTAGTGATCGCACAGTACGCGTGTGGCGGGTGGACGAGGACGGCGCAGTGGAGGACAGTGTCCCGCAGGTGCTGCAGGGCCACACTGAGTTGGTGTACTCAGTGGCCTGGTCACCTGACGGCCGCTCCCTGGCCTCCGGGTCTGGTGATTCCACTGTTCGAGTGTGGCGGGTGGACGAGGACGGCGGAGCGGAGGGCAGCGCCCCGCAGGTGCTGCAAGGCCACACTGAGTTGGTGTGGTCAGTGGCCTGGTCACCTGATGGCCGCTCCCTGGCTTCCGGGTCTGGTGATCGCACCGTACGCGTGTGGCGGGTGGACGAGGACGGCGGAGCGGAGGGCAGCGCCCCGCAGGTGCTGCAGGGCCACACTAGTTGGGTGTTCTCAGTGGCCTGGTCACCTGATGGCCGCTCCCTGGCCTCCGCTTCTGGGGATGGCACTGTTTATTTCTTTGGCCTTCTTCGTGTGGACCACATGCAGGAGGCCCTAGAGCAGCAGCTCTGCCTATACTCTTGGGATATTGCCGCCCCAGAAGCTGTGGCAATAGGATACCCAGCGGCTTTATTCACTCTGGAGCCCAACTACTTGCCGACAAACTCATCAACGCCAGCAGCGCCATCACCACGGCCGCCGCCTCCATTACCGCCACCTCCATTACTGCCATCCTCATCCCCCGCTCATCCACCGTCACGTCCTCAAATGCCACCAACTCCACCGCACCCACTGTTATCACCTCCACCGTCGCGATGCCCGTCCAGCTGCCCCCACGCCTGGCGAGGTGATGGCGAGTGTGACCTGCTCTGCATCAGCGCAGCTTGCGGGTATGACGGTGGAGATTGCGCTCCACCAACGGGTAAGGGGCCTAACACCGACAATGAGCTGTGCCCGCATCAGCTCGGGGTGATCGTCCTGATCCCCCATGTCTGTGCTGTGCCATCCTCAGGCGCTGCTGCACCGCCCTCGCTGTGTGACGGATCCTCGGTGGTCATCTCGGATGGCTCGACCAAGAAGCCGCACTGCGCTGGGGACCTAGCTCAAGATGGCGTGACATGGGACTTCCGGCGATGTGCCATCATGCTGTGTCTCGCTGCTGGGTGCGGCGGGGGCAGCCTTGTGGACAGCGAGCAGCATGCCCCCTCCACATGCATGGCGCTGGCGAAAGAGGAAGGCACCGCCATGTTGTCTTTTCCTACGGTGTCGGTGTCAGCTCGGTGCTGGGCGCTGCCGCCTCGGCAGCTTTTCATTGGAGACTTCGACCTGCAGAACAAGGCGATCGAAATCGGCAACGGGAGCGGGCCGCCATGGTGTGTCCTGTCAGGGCCGAATCCTTTCGCCAGCGAGACCAGCCTGCCGCAGGAAGCGGTGCAGCTGGCATTGCGGGACGACGACGGAGAGCTGATACCACTGGATACCTTTGACTTTATGATTGCAGGGGAAGCCTTCTCCGAGGTCTGCCTCTCCAGCAACGGGTACTTGGCGTTTGGCGCAACATGCCCTCCTGACCTCTTTGATCCAGTGGCCTCCATGGCAGCAATAGCAATCTTTGCTGTGGACCTGGACCCTGGAAGTGGCGGCAGCGTCGCATATTGGGAGGTGCCTGGGGAGCGGCTGGTGGTGAGATTCATGGAGGTGCCGCTGTTTGGTGCTCTCGACCAGCGTGTCAACTTCCAGGTTGAGCTGTTGGCCGGGGGCGGGGTGCGCATCGCTTATGGGGAGATGCCGGTGGACGCTGCAGCGCTGGTGGGTCATGGATTTACCCGTGGATTTGTGCAAGAGGTGGACCTGTCGTCCGGTGACATGTGCTAGTCGGCATGTAGAGAGTGCACGATGTAATGGTCGGCCAGCCGCATTGGGGGTGGAAGCGGGCTGTCCTGGGGGGGGGGGGGGGGGGGGGGTTAAGTGACACAAGTGGCCCCTACATATGCGAATGAGGCGGCCCGGTTGTGCCTCATACCAGCACTGGGGGATCACGACAAGGAGCTGATCCCATCACATACGACGCCGCGGTAAGCCTCTCGTTAACTGCTGATGTCGACATGTACGATGCTTCTGCCGCTCATAAACAACTGGAGGTTACGCTTCTGGCCTGTGACACTGACAATCGTGTAACACTGCCACAACCAAGGGGGCGCTACTTCATGGTTGCGGAGCCCATAACATGCTGTGCATACTGAGCCGGCACCCCCCTGACCCTTTTCAGCCGGCAACAAGCGGCACCCCGTGCATATGCTGCTCACTGTGAGATTTTCTTACTGTGAACACCCAACACCACAACCTGTGCAAGGAGCAGCATAGCGAATACGTATTGCTGCTAAACTGTTTGCGATAGTAACCAGGCACCGAGATATTATTTTGCAAGCTTCGTCTCTGTGCCAGTACAATCGTACAAAAGATGGAGAGTAACTTCATCCTTTATTTTATCCGGATCAGACAATAAGCATAGGTAGCTACTATAGGGGGTACTGTTGTCTTTTTTTCCAAAAAAACTTCCGTAGGTGGACACAAGTCTGATACTAAGGGTTAGTCGCTATATGCTCTGTGAGAAAGAGCGGAATGATACCCAGTGCGCATCTGCCGCTGCTTCTGGTACTCGTACTCGAATAAGGTTTCGGGTATGGGCACATCAGCGCAGGTACTAGTAGCTAGACAACAATGCGCATTTTTATTGTCTATACAATGAGCATAGTCAATGAGCATGAGCATACAATGAGCTTGAGTCGCTAGGCAACGCGCATATATAATGTCTGTACGTTGTCGATACAATGAGCGCTCATCCGTATGAAGTAACTTCAGTTGAATCGGCGATGCGTCGATTTTTCAGAAAATTTTAAAAGAACGGGTTCTATATCACTGGCCGACAGTTCCATGAATTGCATTGCCAGCGCTTTGAAGTTCCAGCAGCGAGCGTTTGCATTGCCAGCGCTTTGAAGTACCAGAGTTTTTCCATTACCAGCAGCGAGTAGCGAGTACCAGTACCAGTACCAGCCACACTTCACGGCCGACTTTCCCAGTGTTAAGCGCAGTTCTGCCGTTAACTACGGTGGGACCCGTCTCCGCCCGCCGCCCGCCGCGCAGCGGGGGCGGGCGGGAGATCGGAGGACATGCTCGTGACAAAGCGTCGCGGCGGGCAGCCACCAGGCCGTCCGAGGTGTAGGAGACGGTGTGCTCGTGCCACTGGCACGCTGGGGGTGGCGCGGGCGGGCGCGTGGTCGATGCCGCCTGGAGCCGCAGGCGTTGACTGCGCTGTCCGTGGTCGTCCCGGTTTTTTGATTTCAGGCAGTACTTTATGCAGTACTTCCGATGCCGGCGTCATTCCCACCCAGCCCACAGCCCCCTCCCGACCCCTCAGCCCAAGCCCCAACCCCACCCCCATCCCCGCGGCCACACCACCGCCGGCGCGCATCCCCGAGTCACCCGCGGCACCGTCCGAGGCAGCTTCACAGCACCTATCTTCGCCCGTCGGTCCGCACTTCACGGTGATGACTCCGCATGCGCGCCGCCCGCCATGGTCCAAGCCGCACCCCTCCGCCCCCCTTTCCCCAACCACACCCGCTCCCCTCCCCCTCCCCGCGGCCACACCACCGCCGGCGCGCATCCCCGAGACACCCGCGGCACCGTCCGAGGCAGCTTCACAGCACCTATCTTCGCCCGTCGGTCCGCACTTCACGGTGATGACTCCGCATGCGCGCCGCCCGCCATGGTCCAAGCCGCACCCCTCCGCCCCCCTTTCCCCCAACCACACCCGCTCCCCTCCCCCTCCCCGCAGCCACACCACCGCCGGCGCGCATCCCCGAGTCACCCGCGGCACCGTCCGAAGCAGCTTCACAGCACCTATCTTCGCCCGTCGGTCCGCACTTCACGGTGATGACTCCGCGTGCGCGCCGCCCGCCATGGTCCAAGCCGCACCCCTCCGCCCCCCTTTCCCCAACCACACCCGCTCCCCTCCCCATCCCCGCAGCCACACCACCGCCGGCGCGCATCCCCGAGTCACCCGCGGCACCGTCCGAGGCAGCTTCACAGCACCTATCTTCGCCCGTCGGTCCGCACTTCACGGTGATGACCCCGCGTGCGCGCCGCCCGCCATGGTCCAAGCCGCACCCCTCCGCCCCCCTTTCCCCAACCACACCCGCTCCCCTCCCCATCCCCGCAGCCACACCACCGCCGGCGCGCATCCCCGAGACACCCGCGGCACCGTCCGAGGCAGCTTCACAGCACCTATCTTCGCCCGTCGGTCCGCACTTCACGGTGATGACTCCGCATGCGCGCCGCCCGCCATGGTCCAAGCCGCACCCCTCCGCCCCCCTTTCCCCCAACCACACCCGCTCCCCTCCCCATCCCCGCAGCCACACCACCGCCGGCGCGCATCCCCGAGACACCCGCGGCACCGTCCGAGGCAGCTTCACAGCACCTATCTTCGCCCGTCGGTCCGCACTTCACGGTGATGACTCCGCGTGCGCGCCGCCCGCCATGGTCCAAGCCGCACCCCTCCGCCCCCCTTTCCCCAACCACACCCGCTCCCCTCCCCATCCCCGCAGCCACACCACCGCCGGCGCGATCCCCGAGACACCCGCGGCACCGTCCGAGGCAGCTTCACAACACCTATCTTCGCCTGTCGGTCCGCACTTCACGGTGATGACTCCGCGTGCGTGCCGCCCACCATGGTCCAAGCCGCACTCCTCCGCCCCCCTTTCCCCAACCACACCCGCTCCCCTCCCCATCCCCGCAGCCACACCACCGCCGGCGCGCATCCCCGAGTCACCCGCGGCACCGTCCGAGGCAGCTTCACACCAATCTTCGTCCGTCGGTGCGCACTTCACGGTGATGACTATGCATGCGCGCCGCCCGCCATGGTCCAAGCCGCACCCCTCCGCCCCCCGTTCCCCAACCACACCCGCTCCCCTCCCCATCCCCGCAGCCACACCACCGCCGGCGTGCATCCCCGAGTCACCCGCGGCACCGTCCGAGGCAGCTTCACAGCACCTATCTTCGCCCGTCGGTCCGCACTTCGCGGTGATGACTCCGCATGCGCGCCGCCCGCCATGGTCCAAGCCGCACCCCTCCGCCCCCCTTTCCCCAACCACACCCGCTCCCCTCCCCATCCCCGCAGCCACACCACCGCCGGCGCGCATCCCCGAGTCACCCGCGGCACCGTCCGAGGCAGCTTCACAGCACCTATCTTCGCCCGTCGGTCCGCACTTCACGGTGATGACTCCGCATGCGCGCCGCCCGCCATGGTCCAAGCCGCACCCCTCCGCCCCCCTTTCCCCAACCACACCCGCTCCCCTCCCCATCCCCGCAGCCACACCACCGCCGGCGCGTATCCCCGAGTCACGCGCAGCACCGTCCGAGGCAGCTTCACAGCACCTATCTTCGCCCGTCGGTCCGCACTTCACGGTGATGACTCCGCATGCGCGCCTGCGCGCAGCGGTGTGGGTCGCCCCGCCAACTCCACAAGACTCAAGACATGAAGACGGAGGCGGTGCTCATTCTCGCGTCGGCTTCAGGCAGCTTTATTGAAGTTGCCCGTGACGTTGTACTACGCGGTAGGCTTTTGTTGCTTACGCTTTTGTAATTCAAACCAGCAGTTCTGGGGAACTGCCCTTTTTGTAATTCACACCAGTACCAGCAGTACCAGCAGCGAGTAGCGAGTACCAGTACCAGCAGCGAGCGTTCCCATTGCGAGTAGCGCTTTGAAGTACAGTGACAACACCCGTACAGTAAATACCCGTCTAGTAAACACACCTGTACTGTAAAGGGAGGGGGGGACGGATTCCTTAACACCGGGGAACACACCCGTATTATAAAATTTTATTTATTACATCAGGGCTTTCAGAAATGCGCATAATAATAAAGATACCCCTGTATTAGAGATACCCGTATTCTAAAGGGGGGGGGGGGGGGGGGGGGGGGGGCACAATAGCTCTCAACATACCGGTATAGTAAATCCCAGTACTTTACGACACTTTCCGCTCCTGAGTCCTTACGGACGACGCGCGGCGCGGCCGGCCAATAAGGATATACAGCGCAGGAATAATGGTTGTCGTAGTGCCCGAGTGTAATTCACTCGAGCCTCGTACAAAAAAGAAGTCGGTTCCATCGATAGTCACACAGTCGAACAGATTCAGGTCAGCCGGATTCATCGTGATCCCGGTTTCAGTTTGCAGCATACGTACTGCGAGTTCGCGAACTGACAGGTCGATAAGCGTCGAGGTCCCACAGGGCAGAAAAGCAGTGTTATTATGATTCGGTTCAACAGTCATCATAATGTCACGCTCAGCACTAGCTCTAGTGCCTGAAGTAACAATCACAGATGTTGTGACACCGCAGTCGAAGGGTAGCTTATTGTCTGCGTCCCGCTCTCGAGCCGCCAGTTGTGCGCGCGAAAACTTACGCCTCATCACGTCACTCATACAACAAACGAGGAGTACTTGCAGTGGAAGACTTGAAGAATCTAGAGCTAACACCAGGCTCCGAAACCAGTGCGGCAGTCTCAGCCGGTTTATGTACGAAGGTACTGTACTGCGGTCTGCAGAACACACCTCTGTCCCGTGCAGGCGGCGCGGCGGGCCCGCGGCTGGCCGCTGGTGTCACGTAGGCCCGTTGATCTTGCCGCTTGTGGGCTCCATCGGCTGAACAGTAGGGCAACCCGCCTGTTGGCCTCATTCTAATCTAGCGCCTGCGTTGCGCTGCCTTGCAGCACCGTGGCGCACGCCGACGCAACAAAGCTATGTGCGTATGGCGAGCATTGCAAGTTTGTTGGACGCGATGGTGGGCAGCCTAACCTCGTGGCATGTGGCGCGTCGGGATGTGCGAATATACTGCACCACATGTGCCAGGGCGAGTACGAGGCGGATTTTCCCGACTTGTTCGCCGACTTTGGGTTGAGCAAGCGCTGCCTCCCTCCTAACACGAGAGGTTCGGGGCAAAGCGCTTGCTCCTGGTGCTACTACACATGTAGGGAGACCGCCCCTGGGTCGCCTCGTTGAGTTCGCAGGCTCGTTTTTGTCCCCCTCTCGTCGAGCGAGCTTGAGCATGGGGAGCTGCTCGCCAACCGTGCCTTGTCGCCCACAGCATACGCAACATGAAGCCATTTGCACACCGCTATACTAAACAATACACCTATATGGTAAATATTTACTATAAGGGTGTGACCATGGGAGGGATATAGTAAATACCCCTATTATACTCACACATGTATAGTAAAAGGGAGGGGGGGGGACCCAACATTTACTACACGGGTGTTGTCACTGTAGTCGCTACCAGAGCTTTTTTTTCCATTACCAGCAGCGAGTAGCGAGTACCAGTACCAGTACCTCCCAACCGTGAGATCGTAATCGGACGGCTGTGTAATTCAGGACCGTGGGCGGGCGGGCGGGGCGGGTGGGTGGATTATAGTACTTTGTAGTACATGCCAGTAGATAAGTAGCGCTTTAGTCATGCACCTATAGGCCCGATCCGCTGCACCATACGGGTACCCGTACGGCAATAAAGCTCACCGCCAAAAAATCGACGCTTCGCTGGATAATGTGTACTTGACATCCCCGCAAGCATCATCAAGCAGTCACTGGCAACAAAGAACAACTAGCCCAGCATGCCTTTTAACTCGTACCGCTATACTGTGGTGACAAGCCCATGTCAAATTTCAAACCATAGTTAGTATGATATGACTAGTGAGAGGGCTAAGTTTTTCCACTGCAGGAACCCAAAGGTGGGTGGGGGGGGGGGGGGGGGGGGGGGGGGGGGGGACTCCTATGAAGGTGACCACTACGCAGCACCATGTAAGCCCCAGTCCAGCAGGCCCAGTAGCATTGGCAGCATGCCCCGGATGGTGTCAGCAGGCACCACGGGCACTTGGGACGCTTGCAGCGCGAGGAAGGTACGGCGCGCGGCGATCAACTGCTCACGGTTGCAGCCATTCATGGCGCCCTCCATGGTACCAGCCTCGGTCGCCCACTGCACCAGCTTGATCATTGCCGTTGCAGGGCTCATAGCTGGCACGCATTGCGCGGTAATGAAGAGCATGCCATGATGCTCCTCCAGAGAGGTCTGCATCCCGGACTGCACTGCTTGACGCTGTGAGGCGTCCAACGCGCCCAGTGGTGCAAGCGGGGCGCGCATCGGAGCCTGTGCAACCGGCAGCTCGCCCAGAGCAGCCACCATGGCAAGCATCAGCCCGCCGATCACCCCATCCAGGACTACGCGAGAGCAGGCACGACAGCGCCTCTGCGCCGCGCATCCGGCACGTTGCGTGCTCCTGCCGACTGTCCGCCAGTGCAGCCAGCAGCGCCGACACCAGCCCAGGCGTGTTGACCATGGGCGCCTTGTTCCGTTTGTGCACTGCCAGCTCCATGAGGCATAGCAGCGCCATCTCGCGCAAGAAGGCCTTATGGGAGCCGTCCGCAAGTTTCACCACCGGGGGAAGCTGCGTGTGCAGGGATGTGTGGGGTATGCTGTCAGTGTAGAAAACACATCGCTAAGGGTCAGGCCCATACCAGTTGGAGACGCTTCTGGTGGCACATCGCATGTTTGGAGTAGAAAAAACAATGTTGACGAAAAGATGAACAGGAGTCACTGACACAGTGTAAGTACTGTGAATATGGTGCAATATAATTTGTACATGGAGGTGGTGAGGATGAGGAAGAGAGAGGGGAGGGGGGGGGGGGGGGGATATATTCAGCGATGCAACTGAAAAGCGCCTTTTCCATCGGTGAGCAAATTATATCCATGAATACGCGCAATCGGTGATCCATTGCCAGGGAAAACAAGCCCTGTGTTCAATAGTTTGCTGGACTGCACATGGGAGCCAAAAATATTTCGGGGCGTATACAAGAAAGCATCCCCCAAAGACACAAATCGGTGAGCACCTGTAGCGGTACAAAGTGCGAATATTTGTGCACTCATGAGGGTGGGAAACCGACATAAGGGGCGATTAAGGAAGGGGGAAGGCGGCACAGTGGATGTGCAATTGAATAGAAGGCAGGTACATGGAAGTGCTTCGCACCGCGCCGGCCTTGACAACTGAACGCATCGTGTCATCATCGGTGCAGTACGGTGCCAGCATCAGCACAGTCCGCACATGCGATTCACCCACCGCGCCCGTCATCTGCCTCACCAACTGCTCTAGTACTTTGGCAGTCTCATCGTCCGCGGACTCAGAGCCCTCGCCGGGCATGTGGCCGTGACGGCGCTTGTAAAGCTCAAACCCCTCATTCCCTGCCACCATCTCCGACCCAATCTCCTTCTCAATCTCTTGCTTTGACCGGTCCAGAGCCGCCGACCTCGCCCGCTGTGCTGCTTCATACACCTCCGTTATGTCTACCTCCTTCGGAGCAGCATTGTCCGGCTGCTGCAGCACTCGCAGTGCCGGCTGCTCCATCTTGGCCTCCTCTAGGAGCGTGCTCAGGCGAGCCAACCCCTTTTCGTTAAGGGGGGCTGAAGGGGTCCCAGTGCTAGAGGGCTTTGCGGGCGATAGGAATGCCGCCATTAGGCGGCGCGCGTCCGCCAGAGGCACCATCGCTTTCAGCTCTCCCCGGCCGTTGCTTGAGGTGCTGCCTGAGGAGCATCAAATCCACAATCAATGAGCTGGGCTGCCAGCTATGATGTGCAACCATGCTGCAATTCCCTCTGATTTGCGACTTGAAACGGGATCAAGAGGAATAGACTCTTGAAGTACTGCCTTGGTGGTGGTGATTGAAGGGGGGGGGGGGAGGGGGAGACGTGCTGCCTAGAGGGCCCTCCGAAAAGGCTTCCGCAATGCCCGGCACTGTTGTTATGGCACATAAAGCAATTCCCAGATTAGCACTCCCTGAAAAGGATTGGTCCCAGGCGCGGAACCTTGGTCAGTGCCGCTGCGGCTGCGGCTGCGATCGCGCATCCCCTTTAGCTCCTCGCAGACTGCCTTGTGGCCACCCTGCTTCCAGTCCAGCTTCTGGCAGCAGCTGCTGCAATAGCGTACCATTTTGCAGCCGCCACAGCTGCGCAGCGCCGCGGAAGCGCCGGCCTCCTTGGCATTGCACATGGAGCAGCGCCGGTCGTGCGTCGTCTCGCCCGCCTTGGCGTTCTCCCCCACACCTCGAACTTTGCCGCCGACTCTCCTGGCCCAAGCTTGCTCTTCATGAAGTCCCTCACCTTGTCGATGCGCTGTGCGCCGTCCTCTTGCTTCATGGCCGCCACGCCCAGCCCGTCCATCATCACGGACATGATCGCCTGGATAGGCGCCAGCCATATGCAGAGTTAAGCCAGCCCTTCCCCGACACGCCGAGACAATGGCGCCCCCCCTTTGCCATGTCGGCACCCCCCCCCCCCCCCCCCCCCTTGCCCGCCCGCCTGCCAGCGAAACCCGACGGGGCTAACGAGGCGCTTACGACGGGTTTGGCCAACAGCGACTGTTTAGGTTTATTACCAGTAAACGACGCCTTATTTTATCACGGGTCCCGCCTACGAGGGCATCTTGTTGTGTGGCAGTCAACACGAGACCGATGCGGTCCTATGTGTCGGATAGAGATATGCAGCATAGAGAACAAAGCCCGGCCGTAATCTCTCGCTCGGGAGACGCCCCTAGCCATGACACACGACGGCCAGCAACGGATGGCGACAAACCGCGGCACACTGAGCATAGCTGCGTGGTGAGTTGCGCCGCGTGGACCGGACCCGGACGCCGGGCGCCGGTGTTCGTCCGTCGTCGGACGCCGGACGACCGTCCCCCGTCCGCCTCGCCGCCCGTCCGTCGACGGACGCCGGACCCCGGGTCGGCGGGTCGGGGGTCGCGGGGCTGTACAATGTCGCGACCACTTCGATTGATCCTTGCGGCTCTGGATTCCACACTCAAGCAACGGTTCTACTTGTGTAATAATTGATGGGTTGATTAGGCCAGTGAGAGGTAGCGACTAATTGTCGGTTTTAGGGTCCTTTTCTGGCCGAAATCGGAGGGGGGGGCGGGGGGGGGGGGGGGGGGGAGGGAGATTTATTCAGTGTAACCCCGACAATTGTGAAGCCAGTACATAGGCAATACTTCCCCAACCGTACTGCAAGTCTACAACCGGGCCAAATATTGCAAATATGCCTGTTGGTTACATGGCCAACTTGTTGTGCGCACACTCGCGCATAGAAGTGTGGGTATGTACGCGCCGCCACCGCCACGCCGCTGCATGCAGCTGCATGCATACCTGCCGGACTGCCGGTGCGCAACCCTGAGCAGCAAACACCATTACACCAACCTGTGCCAGTTCCTAGCGCCGGAGGTAGGGTCCGTAAGCGGCCGCGTCGTCGAGCTGGTACCAACGGCGCGATGGCAAGCAACGCCAACTGCATTGCAAAAGTGGGCGTGACCTGGGATGGCATGCTACTCGGTGGGCGGGCAGCGCTGCATGTCTTTGACGAGCACAGGCTACAAGCACACACTTGCTATGAGCTGATGCGGCATGTGGCGAAGGAAATAGACCCGGAGTTGTCCTTTGATCTTGTGGAGCAAGTGACGATGGTGTGCGTGGAGCACGAGGACATAGTCAAAGGCTCCTCGCGAAAGCGACGGCGGCCCTCGGCCATCCCTAAACTGAACAAACAGGCGCGTACAACCTAACGTGGTTTGCGTGCAAGCAGTAGGGTGTACAGTACTTAAATAGAACATCACCCAGCTACATAATTTCTGGAGGGGGAGGGGGGGGGCAAATCAGAGGGGGGAGGGACCTAAAACCGACAATGAAATCTCACTACACGGGAGTTGAGGACCTTTCTATATATATATATATATATATATATATATATATATATATATATATATATATATATATATATTATATATATATATATATATATATATATATATATATATATATTACATTAGGGCTTTCACAAATGCACACTACAAACAGAACTAACAGCAACTATGAAAGGTTGCCAGCAAAAGAGAGACATAAGCCTGAAACCAAGGTCGAGCAGGAGGACAGGGAGCCAAGAACCAAGAAGGAGCCAAGGGAAGCACGAAGTCACTTAGTTGCCGGGAACCAAAGGGACCCCCGCCCCGGGGTAGGCTATCAGCCGCGGCGAGGACGCTTGCAACCAATGACATGGGTCATAGCAACACATGCCGACGAGCGACGCGACGCATGCGCAGGAGCACCATCACGTGCCGCACGCGCGCGCGCGGCCGCGACCCCCCCAAGAACGTTGTCTGCATGTGCCAGGTTGATCAGCAAGGAGAAACGGCGGCGCCACGCAGACAAGAGCTGGCCGATTTTTGGCCAGTGTGTGTGTGGCTAGCTTTCGCGAGCTCCACCAAGAAAGCCTCGGCGTGCGGGGCCAGCGAGCCAAACTCGGAAACGGCGAAAGGAACAAAGCGAAGCATGCCGGCGGCGTTTCGGACACCCTCGTCATACTTCTGGATTTTGTGGCGCTCTGCAGCCCGCAAAGCAGTCGTTGGATCCGAGCTTGACACGCCGAGGATAGGGGCAATGGTGGTATCGACAGCAACCGTGTTCCCGGGGATACCGCCATACCCAAAAAGCCCAACATCGGCCGGCCGGCCGTCGCTGCCCTTCGGGAGAGAAACAAGCACCGACGGGTCCGTGAGGATCTGGACACCCACTACGCCCAGCGCGGACTTCACGTCGTGGCAAATGTCGGAAAGGCCATGTGCCGCCCACTCGTGTGCGGCGTGATTGGAGTCGCCCCCAGAGCAACGTGCCACGTGATCTGCGTATGCGACCGCCCAAGTTGAAGGAGTGAAATCCACGCCAGCATCCTCAAAACGGGCCAGCATACCTTGTACCGAGAAGGAGCAAAAAGCACAAGAGCATGGCTCGCCAAAGGAGAGGACAGGAGCCGCCGGAAGGCCAAATGGGCGGCAAGCGGCAACACGGAACATGGAATCGTAGTACTCAGGGGAACGCTCACGGACTTCACCAAGGGGACCCTCACTTTGAGGATCAGTCATCAGGAACGTTGTCGCAGCGCATAAGAGGCGGCCTCGGAAGCGGTTGCTGTCAGGGCCGCTTGTAGGCATACGCGCATCAAGCTTTGCGAAGCGGACCGTGTGAATGCGGTGGCTCAGGGTTTCCCGTGCTTTCCGCATGGAGTGCAAGGGGAAGTCCGAGTCATGCGGGATAGCTTGGAGGTCGGCCGCCGAGCGCATTGCAGACGCCGGCTCAGCCCCGGCGGCCGAGCAGCCGGCACGGGCAACGTGGGAGCACTTGGAGGGGGGCAACTTTAGGGCAGAGGCCAACGGCCCCGCTAGATCCTCGAGCACCGCGTCTCCACACTCGTCAACGACACGGGTATGAACGGCGCGAAGCTCGACAGCCCACATCGGCGCCGACGCGTTGGCGCCGGCATCGGGCTCCAACGTTGGGGTGGCCAAAGCCTGGTGGATCGAGGACGCCCCAACAAGGTAGAGGCTATGAGGGCTGGATACGCCGGACGGGTCGGAAAAGAACGCCCCGGCGTCGCTCAGGGTGGCGTGTTGAGCACGGAGGAAAGTTACAGCTTGGCCAACCACGAGGGCGGCAGCGCCGATGTGATAGGCATTTGCTATAACCACATTATCGCCGATGCCGAGGCCCCCAAATTGGACCGGGAGGAACACCTGCGTGCGCATGGAGGGCGTATCCAAGAGGTCGGGGCTAACACCCCATATGCCGGCAAGCGAGGACCTTTCTGATTGTCCTTTTTGGTGATTTCCTGATATCGCCTTCTGCTGCTAGCTCATGTAATTATGACACTGGCCGGTGTAGCGACTAGAGTCCGGCGAAGGCAAAGTACAACTACGGGCGGCAGGCAGGGGGGCGAGCCGGCGGGGGCAAGGGGGGAAGCCTATCTAATGTGGCCGGGTTGCACATTATGATACAATTACGCACCCGAGTATTTCCCACTGCCCGCCGATTGGCCCGGATTCATGCCATGCCTGAGCGGTTCCTTGAACACTGCCCTGCATGTATGTGGCGGAGGTGAATCTGAGACTATCGAACATATGTTGGTGGAGTGCCCGCGGTGGGGGTATCACCGTCATAATTTTGGGTTGTTAGTTCCGGAGTTCAGGGATTTTATTAGTAGTCAGGTTATTGCGTCAACACATGATGAGGACTTAACTGCCTTTATTTTGGGCGGGGTCCCCTCCTCCCTTCACGGCGCCCTGGATTTTACTGGGAATGGGAAAATTTGCCAGCTATGGCGTCGGGCCCTCCCTCACATTGCCTTTTTTGTTGCACATGTATCGCACTCCCGAAATTCTTTGCTCCGCGGGTTGGGGCTTGCCCCAACTCGCATTACTCGAATGGGCCGACGCCCAAACGGGTAGGGCGGACCTTTCGGGGTCAGTGCCGGGTATTTTGATGGGAGTGTTTTAGACGGTGATCCAACAGTGTTGGAAATTCCGTCACTGGCCTTTAATTAGTCTTGCAGAATGCTTCGGCAATTTGATTTATGACTATAACGGAGCGTCGCCTACCCAGGGCTTTCCGTAACTGGATTGCTGCCTAAACGGCCTTCGTAGAGACGCTGCAAGGGTTTCACCAGGGGTAACCCTGGTTTCACTGGTGCCAGTCCTGTCCCGGGGGCGAAAAAAAAGCCTATCTAATATAATTACATGAGCAGAAGGCTTGTCTAATAATCCTGACTCGTAGTACTTAAAACGAGTACTACTCGCGCTGCTAGATGCAGCAGCGCAGGGGGGGTACTGGTGCGTACTGTAGTCGCTACATCTCATACATACATTCCTCATACCCGGCGGACTCGTAGCGACTAGTGGAAACGCTGTGTAATAATCGCTATTGCTCGTTGTAGTCGTCGCTCGTTGCTGCGATGGGGTTGGTTACACGGGAAGGAAACGCGGTTACTCGAAGAATCTTGCCATGCCAGGCTGTACTTCTGAGGCAACGTCTGCGCCTCCTGGCAGCGGAGATTCGGTGTCGATTTGAAATACGCAGTCCGATGACGCGTATCTCAACTCGGGATATGCCTGCCATGCTGGGCACATATCACGACTGGGCGCGGCACCAGCTCGCATCAGTAGCAGCACGATTGGGCCTGCACAGTCACGTTGTAGCTGCGCCAAACACGCTGCCGACACCTGCAGGCTACTGCAGCCATCTTCCCTCCTATCCCGGCTCCAGCGCTGCGAAGTCGTCGGTGCTGGGTGAGTACTGCCAGCAACCCCGTCCACTCAGTCTCGCCCTTGCAAGGGTCATTCGGTGCCCCCTCCCGTCAGAACATGATTGACAATTCCTCTACGCGCAGCTGCTCGCCTCTGCTCATACGCTCCTGCGGCTGGCTGTAAACCTTTATGTCGCTACCTGTACTCTGCTAGACGTGCGGCGAATCTTTACACACGAAATTGGGTCGAATGGTGATGTTCTCTTTCTAGGGACGACTGTTGCTTGCTGTTTCCGGACCCCGCGGGTATCCTGCTCGGGCCCGCAGTCCCAAGGAGGCCGCAGTATGTGGCGCAAGCGTTGCAGCCAACCCTGCGCACGCACGCCAACCCCCCCCCCCCCCCCCCCACCCCGGACCGGATATTAGGCTCGCCCCGCTGTCTCTTGTACCGCCGAATCGTGCACTGACAAGTGCTTTCCTTGCAGCTGCGAGGGTACGTTTCACGTACAGCTGGCGCCCCCCAGAGCATCGTAAAGCTCGCGCCCCCAGAGTTCGATACTGCCGCAGAGCGCGGTAGGTGCAGGTGTGGACTTGCTGCCGGCACGGCGTCTACCGTGCCGGCGGAGAACCAGGGGGAGCTGCCCTGTTCCTGCCGCAAGTGGTTGAAAATTTCAGTGGCGAGCAATACTGGCGCATGGGACCTTGCCTGCTGCCTTGCCTGATAGCGGCTACTCCCTGAGTGAGACGATAATAAAGGGAATAGGCGGTTCTCCGCTGGGCTTGCAGCCCTGCGCAGCAGGATGGTGGGAGACAGTGATATGGAGGCGCCGGAGGCAGGGCTCTACCCTGCGCTGGGCACTCTTGATCCAGTGCCAGAGACAGCTCTCCCTGGTTCCGCCGCAACGCCTGCTGGTCCCTCACGAGTAGGCAAGTGCCCCATGGACCTGACACCTGTGGCAGTAGACAAGTGCCTTTACGCAGTGCAGACAGACAGCAGCAGTAGCCATTGCCAGGACGCAGAGGCGCTAACCTGTATGTGCCGCGGCCCTCTGCCACCGTCCATCTCTAGAGCGGCTGCTGCGTCAGCGGATGCGAAGGAGTCATAGCAACGCGGCGCTCTACGCAGATGAGACAGAGCAGATGGCGGCGGCGATTGCGGCTGAGGAGTCGCTGGAGGCGGAGCGCGATCGGCTCATCCTGGTCGCTAATCGGCTGCCAGTCACGGCTAAGCGCGAGCCTGACGGTACCTGGAACCTTCAGGCAACCTCCTCCTCCCCCCTCCACCCCGCCGCCCTTTCTCCCAAGCAGCAGCCTCCCTCCCCCCCATTTATTCATTTATCCCGGCCATGACCTGTCTGAAAGTCTGCTTTTACCTATCCGCCCGGACCCCCGGAGCGGAGAGCTTGCGCAACTCTGCGTTTCCTGCCCGTTGCTGGTGTTTATCTGGTGCAGCGCTGAGAAGCTGAGTATGGGCTGGGATGGTGCTTAGGTCAGCGCGGGCGGGCTGGTGAGTGCGCTGCTGGGGGTGGACAACTTCCGGACCACCTGGGTCGGCTGGCCAGGTGTGGTGGTCCCGCGCTCCCAATGCAGAGCTTGCAGTCCCAGCCCCCCCCCCCCCCCCCCCACCCCCACCCCCACCCCCCACCCCACCCCCTCCTCTGAAGCCCACTTGCCCGTGCCCATGCCAGGTGTATTTGTACCAGAAGGACCAGACAGGGACAGCCTAAGCACAGCGCTGCGCCAGGAGGGCTATGTCCCAGTGTGGCTGGACAAGGACGCTGTGGACCTGTACTACAACGGCTTCTGCAATCAGGTGCGCCATGGGCCGGGAGCAAGGGCAGCCACACGGGGCATGTTGCCAGGGCTTGTGTTGCGTGGCTGGGACATGTGGCAGCCGCTGCGCCGCTGTGGCCCAGCTCCGGCGCAGCATCCAGACTCTTGAGCGCCTGCTCACCCCGGATGCAGGTGCTGTGGCAGCTGTTCCACTACGTGCCGCTGAACCTGGACTCCAAGCTGGCAGAGACGCGCACGCTTCAGATGCAGTGGCAGGCGTATAAGGCTGTGAACCAGGTGAAATCCCCCCGCATGTACCCTGGCTTTCTCGCCGCCATATGGGGTGATGCCACGAGTCACTGATGTCGGAGGCTGGGGATGGGGGCCTGGACTTTTGCTGCAGGCGTTTGCGGACTCGGCTCTCAGCTTGTACCAGGATGGCGACGTCGTGTGGGTTCAGGCAAGCAACCAAAATCTGCATGATTGTCAGTGACTTCCCGGGATTGGCCTCTGATAAGCCCGGCAGATATCTTACAGTGGCTCCGCACTGCAGGACTACCACCTGATGCTGCTGCCTGAGCTGCTGAAGCGCGATCACCCCAAGATGATGGTTGGCTGGTTCCTGCACACGCCGTTCCCCTCCTCGGGTGCGCCGCCCCATATCTCCCCCTTTCCCACCCATCTTGGGGGCCATTTGCAGAGGTGCCTCCCATCCGCAGGTAGCAGCCCTCCTGAAGCTGCATCGGCGCTGTGCTGCTACCTGCAGAGATCTACCGCACTCTGCCTGTACGAGAAGAGGTGCTGCGCGCCACGCTTCAGGCGGACCTCATCGGGTTCCACACCTACGACTACGCACGCCATTTTGTGTCCGCTTGCACCCGCATTTTGGGGCTGGAGGTCAGAATATCCCCATTCTAACCCAGCCCCGCAGGGAGGAGGGGGGGGGGGGGGGGGGGGGGGGGAGGCTGCCATGTTAGGGCGTGTGCGCCCCACAGGGTGAATGTCATGGGCTTGGGTGCTGCAATATCAGTCTGCTTTGCAGGCTTGGCTCTGTGTGAATTTACGTTGATGCAAACGACTCACAGGGAACGCCGGAGGGAATCGAGAATAATGGCCAGCTCACTCGCGTGGCAGCGTTCCCCATCGGGATCGAGCCGGAGCGCTTTGTGCGGGCGCTGCAGGCGGACGAGGTGCGCACACATGTTTCGGAGCTGCTCAATCGCTACACTGGCCGCAAGGTGCGCCCCCCCCCCCCCCCCCCCCCCCCCACCCCCCCTCCAAGCCTCATCCTGGCAGCAGCTCAAAGCAGCACCCTCTATGCTGTGGCCTGAGCCTCGGCCAGCTGGATATTTGCATGCGAACACCACATTCGCTATCCACAGCAGCGTCTGACATTGTATTTAGCCCATTGTGTTTAGTATGCATGCTCGGCGCATCAAATCAGGGCCACGCTGCAAGGGCAACCTATAGACTGCCGTTTCCTTGCTGAGGCAGAGATGTGTGGTGGCATATTTCATCTTTGGTAGTTCTTCGTCAGGTTGGCCGTGAAAGCATGTTGTGTATGTGTATGTGTGTGCTGAGGGGGGGGAGCCCTTGCGTGCTGCTGAGGGTTTCCGCCCCCTCCCGGCCGACGAAGGGCCCTCGGGCGTTTATTCGCTGCGGCCTTCTTCTTCGGGGCTGCTTTCGTGGTTGTGCGCGCGCGCTGGCCTTCGTTGTACTCCCCGGCATTTAAGTTAATATGATCAAATTTCTTGTAGAATAAGCTTTTCTCGACGTCGCAAAACATGAAGTCGTACCATTTCCTGAACACGTCCGCGATGTGAGGGTCGAGGAATATCTGCTCCTTGAAAATTGCCTCGTACTCGCGCTTGTTCACGGGGCTTGAGCATGGCAAAGTCCGAGATGGTTTTTCGCACGGGCAGCGTGTAGGAGGGCCCTCCGTTCCTGGGACGCCTGCCCCGCTTTACAGTGGTTTGTATGTCTCCCACGCAGGTCATGCTCGGTGTGGACCGGCTGGACATGATCAAGGGCATCCCTCAGAAGCTCCTCGCGTATGAGAAATTCCTGGAGGACCACCCAGAGTGGCGCGATAAGGTAGCGCCATCTGCTTATCCCCCTGCCCCCTTCTACACCACCACCCCAATCCCCAGAAGCCACCCAGTGCAAATGGCTGCCTGTACAAGCACACCTGTCTAGGAGGGTTCCCAAAGCAGAAGAACCTACATTGGAGGCAGATGAAGCTGGGGAGGAATCGGGGGGGGGGGGGGGGGGGGGGGAGACACATCAGGGAGGATTCGGGTGTCCTGAAGCTTGCAGTGGAATGTGCCTACCAGCGGGTGCTCGCTTGACCTGCCTGCCAGCTGATAGTACCAGCTGAGCTGTGTCCCTGCTCTTGCCCGCCAGGTGTTGCTGGTGCAGATTGCAGTCCCGAGCCGCACCGACGTGCCAGAGTACCAGAAGCTGCGCAGCCTGGTGCATGAGATCGTGGGCCGCATCAACGGCCGGCATGGCAGCCTCACGCATGTGCCCATCCACCATCTGGACCGTTCCCTCTCTTTCACGGAGCTCTGCGCCTTGTACGCTGTGACCGATGTGTGCCTCGTCACTAGCCTGCGCGACGGCATGAATCTCGTCAGCTACGAGTACGTGGCGTGCCAGACAGACAACGCGGGGGTGCTCGTGCTCTCCGAGTTTGCGGGCGCTGCGCAGAGCCTTGGCGCTGGCGCGTTGTTGGTCAACCCCTGGAACGTCACGGACATGTCGGCGGCCATCCATGACGCGCTCACCATGAGTGTGAGCGCGCCTTGCTTGCACCCCCTCCCCTCTACCCGCAGGACTTTCAACTGAATCGTTCAAAAGTGTACACCAAGAGCAGGCTGCCTTACAACACACACGCATATATTTCTATGTATGCAAAAAGCCATCCCTTTCCGGGAATGGTGATAGCATTTGTCTATACGGACGTTCCACAGACACACAGACACAGACACACACACACACACACACACACACACACACACACACACACACATGTATTTATGTGTGTTTTTGTAAGATACAGTACATTATTTATATATCCATGGAGAGGGAGAGAGAGAGAGAGAGAGAGTCTGCACCCATGTTTGTTTTTGCTGGGCACGAGAGGAGACAGTATGGGCAGTCATGTGGTATTGTCACCCTCCTTCCAGCCTGAGCCGCTGGCCTGCCCTGCCACCCCTTTCCTGCGCCGGCGGCCCCACTCCCAGGACGAGGAGCGCTGGGAGCGACACAACCAGAACTATATGCACGTGACCATCCACACCGCACAGACCTGGGCCGACACCTTCATCAGCGAGCTGAACGACACGTTCGTGGAGAACGAGCTACGGCACCGGCACGTGCCACCGCCGCTGTCGCTGGAGGACGCGACACGGACATTCCGCACTGCGCACGGCCGTCGGCTGCTGGTTCTGGGCTACAACGCCACGCTCACTCAGGCGGTTGAGCAGCCGCGGCAGCCCAAGCGCCATTTTGACCAGATCAAGGTGAGCTCATCGGCTGCCCTGATTGGCAGTGCGTGCAAAGGGCTCGGTGCGGGCTAACTCGGATGCGCACAATTGAGTCACACTCACGTGTGTGAGTCGGTGTGTGCAGGCGCAGACGCAGCTGACGCCGGGTGTGCTGGAGTCGGTGACCAAGCTGTCCGACCATCCGCTGCTGACGGTCGTCATCTTCAGCGGCAGCGACCGCAGCCAGCTTGAGGAGAAGTTTGATGAGACGCCCGGGGTGTGGCTGGCGGCGGAGAATGGCGTGTTTATCCGGCCGCCCAAGAGCATGGTGTCGCCAAGCGCGCCCAATGGGGGCTGGATCTGCAGCATGCCCACCATCAACAAGGACTGGGCCGAGGCGGTCCAACTTGTCTTTGAGTACTTTTGCGAGCGCACCCCGCGCTCCTTTGTCGAGGTGCGCACTGGCCCATACCGCTCCCAGCACCCTCATCCCGCTTGCCCGTCAACATTGACTGAAGGAGCGGCATGCGGGGGAGCCCTGTCTGGGCGGCTCTGCGGTTTTTGAAGCCCTGTCATTCCTATCCATACCTTGCTGAGCAAGTTGTCTTTTGATGAGCCTGCTCGGTACGCGTGACCCGCTGTGGCAGTCGGCGCACATCCCAGTAGCCACGGCGTGCGTGATGCCACTTGTTCTGGCTGCATGTCCCGTGTATTCGTCGCCGCCATATGCAGTTCCTGTTTGAGTTGCTGCAGGCGCCGTCTGTCGTGCGTCCTCGCGTGCGTATCACACCGCTTTTTCTATAGTGGTGTCAGATCGACCCTGAGCGCTAGTCCTGCAGTCCAGACGAGGCACTTCGAGTTCACCTCTGCAATCACCCCTCCGGATCTTGCGGATTAAATCTTGGCTGACTGGCTGGCATCGCCACGCCGCCCTGCCCCCGCCTGCTAGGTCCGCGAGAGCAGCCTGGTGTGGAACTACAAGTATGCGGACGTCGAGTTTGGCCGGCTGCAGGCGCGCGACCTTCTGCAGCACCTGTGGACCGGCCCCATCAGCAATGCGCCGGTGGACATCGTGCAGGGCAGCCGCAGCGTGGAGGCGCGCCCCGTCAGCGTGTCCAAGGGTGCCGCGATGCACCAAATGGTCAGCCTCATGAGCAAGCTGGGCGGCCACGACGCTATCAAGTTTGAGTACGTGCTGTGCATGGGGCACTACCTGGGGCGCGACGAGAACCTATTCTCCTATTTTGAAGGTGTCGGCGTGGGCGCTGGCCCTGGCGCACCCGGGAAAGAGATCTCCCAGCATGCTGGCCAGCTGGCCGCATTTCGGGTGCGCAACCCCTGCCCAACCCCCAGCTGTCTTCTATGCAGTCTGACTGCCCTGCTGCCTAAGCCCGCCCCTTTTCCCCGTCCACCTCTCGCCCCCGCCAGGCCACCAGCACGCCGTTACCTGGAACCTCCTCCACAATCGACCCGTTCAGCACGATGGGTCACCACGGCCTGCCGATGTCGCCGCGGCACAGCCCCATGTGCTCCCGCGGCTCCCAGGACGCGGACAGCGGCGCGCCGGCCTCCACCAGCCTGCTGCATACGCTGCGCCCGCTGGCGCGGACCCGGTCGGGCAAGGACGAGCGGCTGGACGGCGCGGCGGCGGCGCCAGCGGAGCAGAGCTTATCGGAAAGCGACTGCCCAGGAAATCAGGGACGGCGCGGGCGCAGCCTGGACTTACCCAGCATGACGTCCCTAGCGGCAACGCGAGACTCAGACGAGCAGCTCCTGGGTGCGATATGAACCCCCTCCACCCCATCCCCCCATCTTTCCTCCCAACATGACCCTAGCGCAGACACGTAGTCTGCGGCCTCAAGTGAGATGTGGGCCAGTCCTGACAATTTGGGCACCACCCCCCCCCCCCCTCCCAAGTGTAGCGATTGTTTTTCGTACATTGAGTCGACGATACTGAGGATGTTGTCGGAATGAGATGCTGGCTGATAGTGCCAAATGCGAGGCGAAACACTGCCTTTTCGGTCATCATGCAGTCCTGGAAGGGGCACGAGGGCGCGCTATGGCCGCTCCCCCCCCCCCCCCTCAACCTCCCCTACTCCCCCATCCCCCAATGGATTTGTTGGAGATGCGCTTCGGCGTCCATGGCCGCAGCGGGTGGACCAGTCCCCTATACAGTCCTCTGTCTCCGTCTGACCACAAGTACCGGCACGGCCATAACAACGTCCGTTTTGATCTCACAATGTCTTGCCGGCATACGGTACCACGCTTTGGGTTCGCTACATGTTTTTACCCCCTCGCAAGCGAAGGAAAATGTTCATATTTAATAGACGAGTCCACTTTTAAAATTGTGAACGTGCCAGATGCCCGAGGAATAGAGCACGGAATCTCCAACTTCGTCGTTGCAAACCACTTCGTTATCATTGCGACCGGCGGACCGGATTACTGGGAATGATACAGGGGTTGCGCGACACAGTAATACATCCGATTTGGTATTTGGAATGTGTGGTGGGCAGGGCATGGTCCCGGGGAAATGGCTGTCACGGCCGTCGCGTCATCACCGATGTATTGCGTTAGTGTGCGGTGGAGGTGGAGGGCAGCCTCTTGCATGCGTAGCTCCAGACGCCGGTGCTTGCTGGCCGAAATCCTCGGCCCTGAGCCTGACCCGGCACCGCCGCCATGCCAAAGCCCTGAGTCGCCTATCCCTTTCGCCGCGCTTCTGCAGCCCGCGCCGGCGACGAGACGGCCTTCAAGCAGGGGCTGTCGAAGGAGTACGAGCGGCTGACCATAAAGGTAGGCCGTGCTGTGGCAGGCGCACCCAGCATGCAAACTGTTGCGTGTGACACTTACATGGGGGGCTGACCGGACTTCATCGGCAAACTTGCGCGGACTTAAGGCAGTTTACGTCAACTTGTGCAGGTTGCTCGGTCGTAACATGTGCATGTGTTACCTTGCGCTACGTTTATATGTCGAAGTTTAAATAATTGGCGTACTAAAGCTGCATTCTTCAGTTTAGAGGAAGTCCGCTTAGCTTGGTGCAAGTACGCGCCCCCCAAAAGTTCCGTGAATTCTGCGGGTTACCTACCTTCAACTACCTTATTTAAGCCAGCTTGGTTAAGTTTACCAGCATAACTTCAGAGTACTCGCGCACAACCCTGCCGGTGACCGCCGCATGCCTGAGTGGGGTCGTTGCCGCAGAGCGCGGCCATGTGTTGGAGTACCGGCTCCGCTGCCTCATCATTACTGTGTATTTTGATCTCGGATTTTGTTGGGGGTTGCGGTCAACGCCCTGGCATTGGCTCTGTCCTGTGTACGTCAAGAGTTTATGCTTGCGGCGGCATTCCAGGCGCTCCCGGGAGCATGCAGTCTCTATGTGTCTGACAGGGTGGAACTGTCATACGCCGTTGCAGCAGGTCCCTGTCGAGCTATGCGCAGCACCCGCTGTGTTTCCTGCATGCCCTGCCCCGCCCGCCTGGCCAAGGTCAACCCTTCTCGCGCAAGCAGCCCTGGCATGCCGCGTCCACATCTAGGCAGTCGGGGTTCAATTTGGGGGGCTAGCGATGCTTTGGGGAGGGAAGGGGAGAGGGGGGGGGGGACATCCATGCCGCTCCTGACTCGGCTTCTTATTGCTGTCTGTGGGTGGCGCCTGACTCGGGTGTGTGCCAATGGGGTGGCAGACCGGACACGAGCGCCGCCACGCCGAGGTGCCGTACGCAGCGCAGTCGCCCAGGGAGGCCGAGCTGCCGGAGCTGCCGCCCAAGCACCTGTACACCTGCACCGTGGGCCGGAACCGATCGCAGGCCAGGTGGGGAGCGTAGCGCCAGCCCTTCTGCCTGCCCCCCCCCCCCCCCCCCCCTTCCGGCCCTTCACCTCCTCCGGCCGTGCGCACTATCTGTCTTCCATCAACTGACCGTCGGATTCAGCCCACACCATCAGGGCTCAACCGCTTGAACCCCGGCGTCATTCTGTTGTTTATTGCGGAGGCTGCCCTTCAACTCTGCTTGTGGCGAATTTCAAAATCTTGTTAGTTTGTACATGTGTAAATTACATAGTTGTTCTTGTTAGGGTAGTCGCTATTTTGGCATGGGTTCCCGCCCGCCCCATGCCCCCACCAGACTGACTCCCTGTTCCCGCCTGCCAGGTTCTCCATCACCGGCGCCGCCGAAGTGGCGGACCTGCTGCAGCAGCTGGCGGCCACCGCGGTGCACATCCCGCGGCGAGGCGGCTTCACGCGGTCTGACTCGGGCCACCACGCGCCCACCAGCCCGCGCCACCTGCTCTCCGACGACAGGCAGCCCCTGGTCACCGGGAGCCCCTCCAAGCTGTCGCGCGCGCGGAAGACGGTGTTTTGACCTGCCGCCGTTGGTGACAGCGCCCCGCCTGGCCCGCCCCTGACCCACCGGCATCGCTAATGAAGCGCCCCCTGCTCTCCGGCAGCTGCGCCTCCAGTTCCCGGCGGGCAGCGGGTGTGGCGCCCGCCGTGTCCTGGCGTCCACCTATCTGTTGCTCTCTCTATATATGACTACGATATAGACATAGAGTTGATTGCGCCACCGATATATTCGTTCCCTTGCTATGCACTACTGCGCATGCGCAATGCAGTGACTGTCTGATGAGAAGACCGACTGGCCGTCCCCACAGGCGGATGGCAGAGTACTGACAGCATCAGAACCTGTAAAGACTCTTGCTGCTGTGCAAGCAGGGTGCTCAATCACAGCCGTGGGGCGGCGGTCATTGCCAACGTGCCGGGCACTGACCCCCAGCCTCCGCAGTGTTCAAAACCGCACAGCATCACTACCTCTCTCGCCCAGTGATCTCCGCCAACCCCCCTCTCCACGTGACGAACGCCGCGAATGCGTACCGCGCATGCACGCCATCGCACCTCCGTTGCGCCAAAGCCCCCCCCCCCCACACACACACACCTTGCACCCCTTCACGCCGCCGCTCGCAGCACACCCACTCGGTCACTACAACCGCCCCTTGTGACACCCTGCACCCCGCCGTTGGCCGCCAATCCGCCCAGCCCCACCGCCTGATACGCTATATGGCACAGTTCCCATAAGTCAAAGTACTGCAAATATTATTGTTAAGATGAAATGTCAAGGGCCGGTCGCGCAGAAGAGCTCGCAGTGCTACAGTTCTCTCCTGTTGTTGCAGTCCAATGCCGTCCATCCAACCACTCGGTTTCTCTCCTTACTGCCACCCCACATCAGTCTGGATAGCCGCCCCGACGCGCCGCCTACACGCCGCCGCCCGCCAGGAAGCTGGCCACCGCGCGGCTGATGAGATCCCAAGCGGCCTCCTGCTCCGCGGGGCTGCGTGCCATCTGAGAGGGCGGGAGCGCCGCCAGCCGGCCCCGCCAGTGCGCCCAGTGGCTGCCGGTGGGTGCAGAAGCGGCGGCCGCGACCACCGCGGCGGCAGCGACTGACGGCGGGTGCAGCAGGCCGAGGCACGAGAGCCCCGCACGGAAGAGCGCCTGCAGCGGGGCTGGCCACTCGCGCACCAGCGCGCTGTCCACCGCGCCCGGGTCCACCACCAGGCTGCGCAGCGCACCAGGCGGCGCGACGGCAGCGAGTTGCAGCGCGGCCATCGTGGCGAGCGCCTTGCTGGCCATGTAGCGCGCAGCGGGGCGGAAGGGTGTGCGCTGATGCCCCGGGGGTGCGGCGCCGCCCGCCAGCGCGGCAAGGCAGGGGTACAGGTGGGCGGCGCGCGCGGCGAGGTGGGTGAAGGAGCCGACGGTGAGAAGCGTGGCGCCACCCGCCAGCGCGGCCGGCAGCAGCGCGGCCATCAGCGCCACCGGCCCGACCACGTTGGCGCCCAGCGTAACCTCTAGGCAGCCCGCACCGCGCCGCTCCGCCCCTGGCAGCACCGCCGCGCCGCTCACCAGCAGCCCCAGCGGCGGCAGCTGTCCCTCCGCGGCTGCGCGCCGTCCCGGCTGCAGCCTCACTGGGCGCGGGCACGCCGCTGCCTGCACCCTGCGCGCCAGCCCGGGGTCCAGGCCCAGCCTGCCCAGTAGCCCGCGCTCCTCTGCAGTGCTGCCGGCGCCGGTCTGCCACCATAGATGAGGGACATGCAGCAGCAGAAGTCAGGTGCTGATACGAGCAACAGCAACCCTGAGTTAAGGAAGGTAATTAGAAATACCGAGAGAAAGCACCAGACAAATAAGCCCCAAGGGGTGCTCGAATAACCATCTCCTCACCAGGCTTTACGTAGCAGGTGCCTTAATTAACACCAGCTTGAAAGAAGTTCAACGGCCTTTGCTGATTCTGGAGCTACATATAAGGATTAATCAAGTTTGGGAAGGGGAGAGGGGATATTTGTATTTTCGAATAACTATTGTATAATAACTATTTCTCCCGGGGGGAATTTCCCAGTACCGTGTGGAGAAGCAATGCCGCGAAGCCGGCGACGCTCCGCGGGTCCGTGAGCTCCAGCTCCCACACCTCCAGGCGAGGCGGCTCGCTCCCCGCGCAGCCGACCGCGATGGCCTCCGCGGCCGCGAGCCCGCGCGCCCCAGAACGGCAGGCCATGATGACGTGCACGTCGCCCGCGGCGTGCAGGCGCGCGGCGACCGCCAGTCCGAGCCCCGAGCTGGCGCCCGTCACCACCGCCGTCGACCTCGCCGGCGGCCGACGCGCGGCGCCTCCCGCCTGGCCCGACACCCGCCTGGCGTCTATTACGGCGGGGCCGTGTCGGGTACTGCCATCCAGGGGAATGCCCATTCCGGCGGCGGCGAGCGCAACGCGCGCGGACGTCCAGAGCAGGCACGCAAGCCAGGCCGCCATCAGCGCCAGGTTGGCCACGGCCAGTGTCGGCGGCAGCGCGCGCATCGGGGGCCCGCCCGCCGCGGCGCACTCGGTCTTCGTGAACTGCTCGGCCCAGGTTGCAGCAGCGCTTGAGACGCTCAACGATATGCTTAGCTCTCGTGGCGCCTGCTGGGTGGTGACTCTGGTGGAGATGGTGGTGGCGGGGGATTGAGACGACGGAGTCACTCCCGGTGGAGTCTATGAGAGATGCGGTTGCGCTGATAGATGTCAGCGGCGTATAGATGTCAGATAGATGTCGCTGTCGCTATAGATGTCGCTGATAGATGTCAGTGACGGAGGCGTCACTGATGCGACGCCCTGCTCATCGTGCGCGCGCTCCTTGATGCAGCATATATAAAGGATACATAGATAGGTGATGCCGCTCGCTCCGAAACCAATAAACATAGCGAGTGTACTTTTCCACGAAATGTTTTGCACATTAATTTCCATCAGCAGCAATTCATGATTCTACATCTGCGGCGAAAAGTAGCGCTATAATTGTATTTGCTTATATGGCAGAGTATCATGCATTTTTTTCAAGTATGCGGGCGCTTCTGAGTCATTTCGCTCGTTGCGCTTGCGGCACATGGCTAAGCAGCGCAAATATGAGGCCGCATGACGTGTCACGTTTCGGTCCCAAATCCCACCATGTGGATGTTTACCATGGTCGCGCATTGCAACGACGATTTCTCATATCTTTCAATATGGAAGTCCATTTTATGCTAGCCAATTGCCGGAAGAGTTGGTGCCCATCACCACATCTACACATGTTCATCAAGGGCGTGTTTACGTGCCACCATCGAAAATGGGTAAATTGAGCACTGGCGGTGCGTTTCGGTGCCATGCCCTCAGACACCGATCCTTCCCCTTTGCGTGCTGGTACACAAAATTGCAGAATTGCTGCCGCAATCGACCACCTCTTACGGCGGCATTTGGTCCCGTCATTTAGCACCGTCAAAGGGCGTACCTACTCGTGGACGTCCCACATACATGAGGGCTGTGCCATCGAGGTAGATTCATGGCGGTGCCACACTGTCGATTTACCAAGCGACAAGGTGGTATTATATTTTACCTGCAAATTCCCACATATGGGAATTCTTACCTAGCGACACGCCACCTCCACATGGCTCAAACTCTATAAATAACACTGGCGCATGTAGACACATTGTACCATCGTGTGCTCTTGCTATGGCGCCGTGCGCATCGTCGTATCGCTCCGGGCGGGGGCATGCTGCCATCGCCAAAATTGGATCCATTAAATTAACATGAAAAAATGCGGTAGCGACGTGAGATGGGCATGCTACCGACGAAGTTTGAGATATGTCACGAGTGTGCCAGTTTAGGCAGGTGGTGCATGCATAGATGAACTCAAAAAGTACCCATGGCCGCGGAAATCAATGATCATACGGTAGACTTTAGATATTTGCGGTGGTGGACATAAGGAGCGCCCTCACCGGGTATGCTGCGGGCGGACGCGGAAAACGCGAAATATTCATTTCATGCCGCATACGCTACCGAAATTTTCCCCAATTTTCTCGGTTCTTACGCTTTGTTTTTGGTACCATTTCGTTTGTATTTTGAAATTTCATCGGGCCCGGTGTTCAGCAAAAAGCCCGTTACTCCTGGACGCCCCCCCCCCCCCCCCCCCCCCCACACACACACCGCCGAGGTATGACAGCGAATGAACCCCATGAGGTTCGAACCGCCCCCCCAAACACGTGGAGGGCAGCATTCTATCCAACCCGGACACAATTCCGTGACCCATACACCTATAGATAGTAACAAATATATATCGCACCGCACGTTGCGCCCCGGTACTACGGATATGCACGCCATAATGTGCTTGTGCAACTGAAATCGTGTATTTGTGATTTCGGTCGAACCTGCAGTAGTGGTGAATTGGCCTGCGGTTATCAACGACCATGCTTGCCTTCTTTTGCCCCATCACCCATCCATATCTAAGAGTCGCTACGTAGATACTATGCCATGTGTCCGGGGAGCCCTCAACGGCAGTGGTCTGCTCTTATTGCCAAGCACGTCATCATCGGCGTGCGCAGCACCCGAACATCCATCGGTACGTACGCATTTTGCCGTTATGTTCAGTGCCAATAATAAATAATTTATATCCGACATTCCGCCATCATGCCCATCAGCACTCATTGTGGGCACATGATGATGAATATACGTGTTGTAGCCGACATACCCATAACCATCAGCCAATGTCACATATGTGCATGAAAATTAATAATGGCACATGACACTATGATTGACCCGAATTACCGCTGCATGCGACGTCTATCTATTCGATACCACCACCGCCGCCACCGCCAAAAATCAGCGATATTATCAGCACTATCACGGAACAGCACATTCACAAGGGAGCGCTCTCCATGTCGGGGCGTATATGCGGGCGCGAGCACTTTTCGCAAAATGACCAATATAATGTAGTTTGATGGGCCTCCTCCGAAATCAACCCACCCAAAAGTCCAAAACCGCTATCCGCAGTCCGTACCCCCTCGTCGGGCTGAACTCCATCAGCCGCTGGTGTTGCGACGGCCTGCAGCCCCTAACCTAGTGGGCGGATCCTTTTGGTCGCCTAGTAGGGAATCGTCTTGGGTATATGGTGGGGCTGACCATACAGTATGCACCCCGACAAGGAGTCGGACCAAAAGTCGGACCAGAATCCGGCGTGTAGCGCGAGTACCACCGTTGTTCACCGCGCGGGACACAAGTTGTCACATAAGCCGCGTATAAAGACATGACTTATGTAGGGTATCTAGAGTAAAAGAAAATGGCCATCGCCCCCCCCCCCCCCTTCCTCCGGGGGGCGCCCCCGTCGTTTCCTTTTCCGCCACCCCTCCTTGGGCCCGGGCTTTGATTTTAACTTGCGAGGTGCGATTACTGGGATACAAGATATGGTCGCGCGACGAAGCAAGCGCCCCCCCCCCCCTCCCCCCCCCCCCAACCCCGTGTATACCCAATATGAAGCACGCGCGTGCATTGTTTCATACACAAGACAAAGTGCAGTACCTGCTGCCACTAATCAAAGCGTGCAATCGTGTACACACCGTGGAAGTTTAAATGTCGCCATGCCAATATATTCGAAGCATCAACGAACATCTGACTCGAGCTGTCGGAAGCATTTCGCGGAGCGTTGCACTGCAATGGGCATAACGACGGAAAAAAGAGAAGGCAGTGGGGTCGCGCTATGCTGCAGGATAGCGCACGGCTGTGTATTTAATGAAGCGCGGGTAGACTAAGCATGAGTGCGACGTCACATCCAGCTCCAACGCCTTGCCATTGCGGCACACTACGCCACCCCCTTGTATTTTCTCCCCACCAACCCACCCTACAAGTCACGTAAAAGTCCGCGTGAATTTACTTGAGACAAGAATTCCTCTTGAGGCCGTCCACTGCGGGCCACCACAACCAAGGCATGATGCGGAGCGAAACAAAACACCATATGCGAATTTAAAAACATGGAAGATCAAGCAAGGATATGTTAGCAAGACTAGCAACACCATTACATGATGACCCGAAAACCGCACCACGCCTAAGTGACTGGAACCGTGGTACAGACGGCGAGAGGCAGAGGTTTAGGTAGGGTATGATGACCCTCGGAAGGGTTGGACTACACCACACCAACTGAAGTCGGGAGACAAAAACACATATCTAATTTCATTAAAATAAATGATGCAGATCTACCGGAACAAAGCCAGAGGATTTAGATATAGTAACACCAATTCCGGCTCGAAAGAAACATATGATAGGAGGGTGAAATATTGCCGGACCAAAGTGATTACAGAATATAACTACGGGAATTGGTCAGCGGAACGTGGCCAAAAGGATACCGCCGACCAAATTTATCACAATCTCTTGAATGAATTGAATTATCTCCAGAAATTGGAATTTCCGGATGCGGCGAAAAAGACTTGCGCGGGGATGTTCCACCGGGACCACCAATCCGAAAAGCGCCCCTTTCAAAGATTCCGTCCCCAGTCTACGCATAACCCTACTCCAAGGTGAAGGCAATTGAACAGTAGCCGCTTGAGTTCCAGGATTTTAGCGAAAATTCCGGCAATATATTGACCGGATGAATGGAAAACCCAAGCGGATAGATTGCCAATTTAACTTGGGGTTAAGCGCGCCCGCCTCAAAGCAAGAGCAAGGCTGACTCACATATAGCAATCAAGGCCAAGACATGGTACGGGGCTTAATATCGCACATGATCACAGAAATTAAAGCCACCCCCGGTGGTCCATGCTGTTTACAATACATCATAAGTTCGTCGCGGATATAGACGCGCAGTGGGCGCCGCAAGTGCCGACAATCCCAACACAGTGATACCTCAAAAAAAGTACTTGCATTGAGTTTTGAGGGGGGCCGTGTTTACCTTGCGAGTCTGCGACAGGTGCGGTGCTGAACCTGGGCGTATGTATGCGCCACTAAAGTCGCTACTAGTGCCATCGCCGGCTTGTGAAGGACGCGGCCCGAGGGTGTTGCCGGGCGGGATTTAATACCATGCGCTAGCCGCTGCCGTCGAGGCTTGAGCCGACATGGCGACGCATGGCTTGGCGCTCGCTTGGTGCTACCCATGATAATTTTTGAGTTTTATCGGCTTGGCTTCCGTGCTTGTTATTGTAGTGGATATCAGCGCGTATCATTATCATGTGATGGGCGGCGCGGCTGTACGTTGTCAATGAAAAGCATGACGCCCCAAGGTGGCTGCTGCAACTTGGATGGACGGTGGGTGGAGACCAACACAAATAAGCCCCCGCGCGCGTGCGTGTTTCAATGTGGTTTTGCAGCAATGTAGTAGCGACGATATGGCTTGCCTGATCATTTTGCTCGCTCTAATACATACGGGCGGTATAGTATGGCACCGTACCATGATGACGAAAATCGCGGCAGCAGGGCAGCAACGTTGCGGTACTGCTCCGAAACCAGATACCATAAGGCCACCAGTACTACGTGCTCGTTCATCCGCCTCGTCGACCGCCTGATCCAACTACTGGTCGCAGTCGTCGCAGTAGAACATAATGTAGTACTACAAACATATTTCTGGTCGTGGTAAAGATGTACATTAGGATTATAGCGTTAGCTATATATGGGGATATGCGGCACGGGCATATGTCATCGACGAAAATTGCCAGCGTAGTCGCTTGAGCGGCGTCATAAGCACAGAGCTGATTACGACGAAACAGCATCAGCGACGACACTTCACGCGCCGAGCAACTCAGCCAAAAAGTGCGGCTTGTACGCGCGAGGCACCGGCCGCAAGCAGGAGCACTAGCAAGTTCATCCCCCTGGCCGTCGCATGATGATAGTGTCGTCGTCGCTCTTGCTGCGCTGCGGCGGGACTGCAGGGGCCGCACGTGCGTCCGTGCGGCGGGTCGCCGCCTTCTCGGCGCGCTTCTCGCCGCAAGTGGTGGCCGCCGCGGCGGTGGCCGGCCAGCGGCAGCAAGTTGCTGGCGTGGGATGGAGGGGGCGAGCGAGTGGGAGGAAGACGCTCAGTCGGCGCGGGCATGGGCGGGGGCAGCGCGGCGGCGGGAGCTCGGCCAGGTAGGCGGCGGCGCGGCGAGCAGCGGTGGCATCGGCTGCCTGCCGCCGAGTTCTCGTAGCCGAGGGCTGGAGGGCCACTGCGAACAGGCTGACCGCCCGCCTCCCCACTGCTGGGGACAGGCTTCTGCGGCGGCTGCAGCGGGCGGAGCTCACACCGCGCCGGGCCGCAGTGGAGCAGGTAAGGCTCGACGGCCTTCAAGGAACAATATAAGCAGGAAGAGTATAAAATGTGATTACCATGTCTGGGAATACATGCCCCACCCTCATGGTACACCAACATCAGGGGATGCTAGGCAGGGGATAAGGGGCAAGCCCGGCGAGAGAAGAGGCAGTGGTAACAGCGACTTTACCGTCTGGTGGGGAGGTCAACGCTCGCGGAGGGCAGGTACACTGGCGCTGGACGGACTTTGCTCTGATGGCCAACCCTGACCCGCCACTGTGTAGTCGTGTGAGGCTCCACCGGTAGGTAGGCATCTTTGCCTGGTTTCGAGGCTGTAGTACTGGGGACAGATACGACAAGCAGTGTCAACATGCCAGCCTGACCACAAGGATGGATCATCAATGATGATACATGCTAGCTACCCGACTCCCCCCCCTCCCGCCCACCACTGCCCCCCCCTCTCGCCCCAACTCTGCGTCTCCAGCCCGCCGATGTCCAGGTGGGCGCTGTTTTCATCCACGCACCCTGCCCTGTGCTACCTGTCCTTCTGACTCCTCTCCCCAACGTCATTCCTCTCGCCACCCGAACCACTCCTGCTCCGCCCACCAGCTCATCCGCATCGACGCGGACGGCGCCTACAGCAGCCTCGTGAGCGGGCTACCCTCCGCGGTGGCGAGTCTCCCCCCCCCCTCCCGCCTCCCCCTCCCCCCGCGGCGCAGTGCTCCCAGTGCGCATCTGCCCTGCCCAGCCGCCAGGGGAGTGTGAGGGGACCCTGAGGGAGCGCGGGCGGCTGGCCGGCAGGGGCGCCGCGACGCAGAGGAGGCGGAGATGCAGGGGGAGATCCATGGCGCGGAGGAAGGCGACCCCGAGGGCGGCGGGGACGCCTCCCTGGGCGCCGCCAGCATGCGCACGGTGACCGAGCTGGTGAGGCCCCTGCGCCGCGCACTACGCGCACCTGACACATGCACTGAAACGCCGCCAACACGCTGCCCGTGCCCGCATGAGCGCCCTCCCCTCCCTCCCTTGCCCGCAGTTGCAGGCGCAGGCTTAGGCCGGGGGGGGCGCTTCTTCCTCCACCCTCTGTCCCTACCCCCCCTCACAACCGATCCTATAACAATCCTCTCTCCCCCCCCCCCCCCCCCCCCGGGTGTTTCCCGCTTCCCCCATCCGGCAGGTCAACGGCGTCACCCGCATGCAGCGCCGCCTGGACTTCTTTCTGTCGCAATGCTGTGACGTGGCGACCTGTGACGCCGCTACGCGCGCGGTGAGCCCCCCCCCCCTTCCCCCCTTCCGGAGGATCTGCAGCGCCCTCCCTCCATGGCAGTGGAGCCACTGGAGGCAGAGCGCCAGGGCGGGGCGGGGCGGAACCTGATGGGGGAATGATTATTGGCAGGGCCGTCCGCTTGACTGCCCGTCAACTCATCTGACTTCCTCCTGACGTACAGGTGCTCCGCGTGGCAATGTATGAGCTGACGGCAATGGGGTTGCCGGAGCACGCACTGAACGAGCACGTGCAGCTCGCCAAGCAGGGGGTGAACGAGGGCGCTGGCCGCTTTGCCAATGGTGGGCACAGCTGTCTACCCCCCAATTGCAACGCCCCTACTCCACCTCACCTCACCCCACCCGACTTTGTGTCCCCGTGCATCTGTGCCTGAGACCCACCCTCCTACCCCCTCCACCAGCCAGGCCATTCTCCCCCCCCCCCCCCCCCCCCCGGCCCATCTCACGGGGGTCCATTTTTTCTTGTTTATATCTCGGCAGCGTCCGCTTTCCTCGCCGCATCTTCCTGACCACTTCTCCCTCCGCCAGCCCACGTCGATGACCGTGTGGTCCGCAGCTCTTGCTTAGCGCGCCTTCCGCCCCCGCCCCTCCCCCGCAGGCGTCCTGCGCAACTTTGTGCGCAGCTGGATGGAGGGCGGCGCGGTGAAGGAGGTGGGGGTGGCGTTTGGCATGCATCATCGGGAATCTCGGACATGGGGGGGGGAAGGGGGGGGGGGTCGTCCGTGGGTCTATGTGCCCAAGTAGCTTACAGGGCGACGCCAAACTGCCTCCAGTTGTCTGCCCGACGTAGGGCGCCTCATGGGTGGGTCGACAGCACGTAAGCCGCCGTCAATGCTGGCGGTGGTCATCCTGGCCTGGTGCCGACCCGGCTGGGGTGCCGGCTCTAGAGGTCCGCGCTCGAGTAACGGCACGAGACAACACGAGGAAACTCCCCAGAAGTATACGTCCTGGGCTCTGTATTGCAGCTCCATAAGCTCCACACGGAGCTGTCACCTGTCACGTGATATAGAAACGTCTTATGATCATGACATCAACGCCCGCTCGCGCAGAGATGTGCCGCCACATCTGTGTACTCATCGTACAGAGTTCCCAAATCGGTGCGTAGCAGTGTTTGTATGCTATTGTACATACTGAAAGTGCATCAGTATTCGGTCGTAGTTAATCGAGCAGTACCGCGCTCCTGCCGATTTACCTATACTGTACGGGCACGCGGGCACTGCACAACTGCAGCAGATAGCCGAATAAATTGCAGAGACGCTGCAATGCATACACATACGGTATTTCAACCCGGCGACAAGTAAAATGCAGATCTGTTCGTGGGTAGATATCCGTGCGAATAATAAATCATGAGGAATCATGGGCGCCCTTAGGTGGCTGGGCGTGCAGAGGCCATCCGTTCTCAGCTTTATATCATGTGCAATATTGTTGGCGTTAATGGCGGAAAGAGAGTCCCGCGTGCCGCTGCCGTTCTGAGCCTGCAGCTGGCGGCCCCGGCCGCCCTCCCTGCTTGGGATCCTTAAACTGCTGCGATTGGCTGCCCACATGGCTGACCCCATCAGCCCTTCTGATCCGGCTGTTACGGCTGCCACGGCTTCTCTACTACAACTCGCCCGCTTCCCTGCCTGCCTCTTTGTGTTTAGGAGCTGCTGGCGCGCGAGATGGGCAGCGTGACGGGGACGCTGGCGGTGCGGGAGAGCCACCCGGACTGGATGGTGGCACGCTGGGTGGAGGAGTTTGGCGCGGAGGACGCAGCGGCGCTGCTGGCCTGGAACAACCGGTGCCGCCCTCCCCGCGCACGCGTGGCTTCCTTCCTTCCTATAGTCCTGTCCGTGGGGGGCGCTTGCTTGGTGTAACTGTCACTATTAGATACACACTAAGGGTGCTGGTGCACGTCGCAGGAACTGGCCATAAGAAAGCGCGTCGCCTTTTCCCACCCAAATCCAAATCCAAACAAATGAATGACAAAATACCACGAAGCTGGTACAGTGCCGTCAGGCACCCCAGGAATTCCCTTAGTTCCGCTATGGCCTCGTTTGCATTTGAGGTCCGACATGGCAGGTTCTTATTCACATTGTACTTAGTACCGCGTCAGGACCCGCACACATTAGTGTTAGTGCAATCCTGACCCACAGGCAAGCAACCGGGCAATCCCGCGCCACCCCACTGAGCGCCCCCCCCCCCCCCCCCCCCGCGCGCCCTCCCCCCTTCCCCTTCCCCCCTTCCCATTCCTCTTGTGCGCGCGAACCAGGCGACCGCATCACAGCATCCGCATTGCACCCGGCAGCGGGTTGGGCGTGGAGGAGGTCGTCGCGCGGCTGCGCGCGGGCGGCGTCGAGGCGGAGCCGTCGGAGTTTCTGCCGCGCGAGTTTGTGCGCGTCCACTCTGGGCTGCAGGTGACTGCGCAGCCCGGGGGCGCCTCGCTGGGAGGGTGGCGGTGGATGGTAGTGGGCAGGTGGGGTGGGGAGGGGCTCTGCTGACGCGGCTGATTACGTCGACCTCGCAGGCCCTGCTCTCTGGGACCCTGATCCCGGTGTCGGCGTTTGCGGTGCAGGACGAGAGCGCAGGTGCGGCCCGCCCTACCCTCTCCCTCTCCCCATCATGTACTCCCCATACCCGCCCACACTCAAGCACGCGCCATGGTTCCAGTCACACGAGTGGCGTTCATGCGCAGCTGAGCCTTCATTTTGACTTGTTGTCAATGCCAATACAAAGGTAATGGCATTCTATGGCATTATTCTTTAAATTAAAGAAAACTCTGATTTGTAATGCCTTGTTTACAGTACAATTATTGATACGGTCTGCGGGGCCACAAAATCACGAATTGTTTTCTCATCATGACATATTGTGTATTTCGATTTGTTATTGCGTCGCTTGTCTTCTGTTTCTAAACTCTTTCCTTTCTTGTGATAAGGCCGGGAAAGGGGGGGGGGGGGGGGGGGGGGGGCAGTCGCCCAGTCAGTGCGCTCTTGTGCCACAATTCTGCGCGGCTACACGTCACTGCCGCGCCAGGGGCGCTGTGATTGGGGAGTCATGGACTAAAAGCGCACCCCCCTTCCCCCCTGAGAAACCTGCATGTGACTGGCCTGACTGCCTGGCGCAGGGATGGTGGTCGCCGTGCTGGACCCGCAGCCCGGGGAGGCCATCCTGGACTGCTGCGCGGCGCCGGGTGGTAAGACATTGGCCATTGCGGAGCGCATGGCGGGGCAGGTAAGGAGCATGGACTCCCCCCCCCCCCCCCCCCCCCAGCTGCATCGGAGTTCCCTCTCCAGCATACACCAACGTCACCAGTAGCATACGCAGACAGATCGGCCTTGCTCTGGGTATGAAGGAACTACCCGCATTCGATGGTGGCTGCTAAGCCATGCCATGGTAAGTGAGGATCTACCCAACAAGCCTGGAGTGCAGCCCCTGTGGCGATACACATTCTCGCGTGCCTTTTTAGTCGGTGAGCTGATGTTTTGCTCGACAATAACGCATGCGGATGAGCGACTGTCAGTCCGCACAGCAACCTGGCCAGCGGGGCTGTAGATGCTTCACACCAAGCTTAACTTTCGAGCATGCTCGCCTGTGGGAATCCTCGCACTTGAATCGTACGCGTCGCTGCGGGTCATGCAAAGCCTCGTACGCTGGAGGTCCGAGGCACTACCCGTACGAGGCTTTGCACCACCCTCACTGACGCATGCAATTCAACTGCGGGGATGCGCAGAAGCGGGCGCGCTCGAAAGTTTGGTATTCCTACTGTTGAGCATCTACCGCCCCCCTGGCCAGGTTGTCACGGGGACCGACTGTGGACGCATTGCATACAGCGATGACTGATGCATGTTTTCAAATAGGCTGCCAAGGGGACACTTTAACTCGGCCTCGGGAGCGGCATGTTGAGCATCATGGCAATCCAAACGCCGTGCCGTATGCTCGCCATACGCAGCCCCTGCGCGTTGGGGGTAGAGTCTCAGTGTAGACGTTTGGGCTGCCGCCGGGCTGCCCGGGCCGGCTGAGCGCTTCTGCCGGTGGCGCCACTGCAGGGGAAGCTGCTGGCAATGGATGCCAACGTGCGGCGGCTGCAGCCGCTGCAGCGCGCGGTGGAGGCGCGCGGCTTGGCGGCCGTTGTCACCGTGCGGGCGGGCGACCTCAGGCGCGCCCCCTCCTCCCCTCGGCCCGTGCCAACAGCCCAATACAAATAGCTGCCCGATTGCCGGGTTTGAGTGCGGCTGCTACATTGGCTATGCGGAGCCCGTTGGTGTCGCTTTAGTAGTCGGCCTTGACAGACAGACAGTGGCAACCCTCCACCCTACCTCAGTAAGCCATGGGCCACTTGATGTCACCGGCTGGGGCGGCATGGGCGGACACTCTGGCGCTGATTAGCCGCGGGCTGCCTTCCGGTACACAAAGCATCCGCGTGCTGTGTCGGCATCCCTGCAAAACTGTGGGCACGCGGAGGGGCAAGTGGGCATCAATGTTGGTGGCATTTTAGAGGGCGGGGTAAAGGCGATGATAAGGCTTTTTATTGGATCTTTTTTTATTGTTCTTTTTTATTGATCTTTTAGTTTACATTCAAGGGGTGTAGTGGCTGTGTTCCGTGCGTTCATACTAGAAAGCTGAAACGAAAAACATCAATGAGCAACATACACAAGATCTAATATAGAATAAGAATGTCAGCCCCTACTCCCTGCCTCTCCCTTCCCCTCTCACCATATACCAGCACTGCAGTGTAAATGGTGTTGAACCTTGGGGAGTTTAGGGTTTTTTAGGATTACGATTTAGGGTTTGCGCCCATCGGCAGCGTACTTGCCGGTGGTGTTTTCCAGCTGGCCGAGTCCCGGGTGCGGGCTGAGCGTGTTACTGCTCCTGCTGCCCATGGCGTTCCGCGCAGGGAGACAGCTGCGGACCCCGCCAACCACGGCGCCTTCGACCGCGTGCTGCTGGACGCGCCGTGCAGCGGGCTGGGCGTGCTGGCCAAGCGCGCTGACCTGCGCTGGCGGCGCAGCCTCGAGGACCTCCAGGCCAGCACCGCCCTCGCGGTCCGTGAGCCCCCCGCCATCCCGGCTCGACCCCCCCTCCCCCCCCCCCCCCCCGCCGGCCAAGATTTGGGTGGTTGCCTGTAGTTGGTATAGCTGCTGCAGAGGCAGCAGCGGGTCAGTTGGCGGGTCCCTTACGTCTCCCCACCAGGCTGAACCCCATCCATCTCCGCCCCCCCCCCCCCCCCCCCCGCCCCCTTGTCCCGCTGGTCGACCGCCAAGGTGGAGCTCATTCAAGCCGCGCGACTGCTGGTGGCGCCGGGCGGCGTGCTGGTGTACTCCACATGCTCGCTGGACAGCCGAGAGAACTGGGAGCCGGTGAGCTTGCCGGCCAATGTGGCGGACCCTCGGGGGGGGGGGGGGGGGGGAGGGGCGCTTCAGTGTTGCAGTGTCGCACTAATTGCAGCCAGCCTGGCGGTCATGGTTAGTGGTATTGAATGGTGAGGTTTAGTACAGACTGTGCGTTTGGTAGTTGTGGTGGCCCGAGTGCTGTGTTTCATAAGATAAGGTGTGACACGCCCAGCCAGCGAGCTGGTCTTAGAAGCGTTAGCTTAGTGACATCACCCGCTCCCAGGCCGGTATTCCTCCTGGCTACAGCCCCATGCTTTAACGATTATAATAGGTAATAATCTTCGTCTCTTGCTTGATGGGCTTTGGCCGGATCTGCCAAAGCTGGGATAGTAATAGCAGTGATACATGATTGAACAACGCCGACCGAGGGCAGGAAAGACAGAGATCTTGATGCACCGTCAAAAGGATTTGTAGACGTTCATTAAGCAATCTGCATCCTCGCAGAGTCAGTGCGAGTCAGGGAAGTTGACACAGCGGCTCTGCCCCTCCCTGCTGCCAGGTGAAGGCACTGCTGAGCGAGCCTCAGCGTGGCGCCGGGCCCCGCTTCGAGCTGGAGGCGCCCGGCCCGGCGCAGCTGCCGCCGCACCTGTGCCCCAACGGCGCCATGGAGACGCTGCCGCAGCGGCACGGGGTGGACGGCGCATTCGCCGCCCGGCTGCGCCGTGTGGCCTGATGACATGGGGAGGGGGGCTGGGGAGCGCCTGAGTTGGCCGAATGGAATGGTGATTATTGGGTGCATCCGGATGGTGTGCGCATTCCAACACTGCCGGCATGCCTTATGCAATCCCATTATTACAGCGGTTGAGGACTAGCACCAGTCACTCATTGTTGCAGGGGTCTAGGGAAAACCTCCCATGGATTGATGGGGGAGGGCTCCGGGGGGGGGGGGAGGGGAAACCACAAAGGAATCGGCTGACAGCCTTTTATGAAAGCAATTAAGAGCTTGGTGGCGGTCCAACTGCGGGCCCTAAGAGCGGCTCAGCCCGGATGGTGAAGAATAGAACGCCAGTACCTCGATAGTCGATTTCAATCTCACTGATGTCACGATAAAAGGAGGGGGGGGGGGGGGGGGGTAAGAGGTGCCGACCAGCAATTGCGAATGGATAATTGAGACGTATCGACACCTCAACTGTGGGACGAATTAAAATGCAAGAGTTCATTTTTTCATTAATGTAACTTACAATTGTAACCGGTGAAATTTGCCCAAGGAGGCACGATTTGCCAAAGAATGTCAGCTCGCTTACATTGGAGGCTAAGACGAGAACCACAGGCTTGGCCTGGGTGTCTCCTAGCGCAGAAAGATGGCTGTGGGTGGGTGGGTGCGCGAGCCGGTTGAGGCGAGCGCAAAGCAGAGAGTGCCGGTGCCCGAGGGTGGATCCCTCAGGTCGTGGTGCTGGTGCGGGCCGGCAGGCCCCAGTCCGTGCGCCGACCGCGGGGATCGTGCGCAGTACAACATTGCTAAGTACTGTAAACCTCTAGATGACTACATCTGACCATTTACCCAAGGAGGCACGATTTGCCAGAGAAGAAAGCCAAAGGCTTGCACAGGTAGCGAAGTGTAGCGGCCGGACGGGGACGAGCTAGCAGCAGAAACGCAGCATAGCAGCTCGCTGCCGAGGCCGCGCCTTTGCGCAACCTGTGCGATGCCCACGTGACACTGGGGGGCGGCTGGGCGCCCGCCGCCAGGCGGGCGTCCCGCAGCCAGTCAGTGAGAGTGGCTGAAAAGGACCAAGCGGAGGAAGGCTCCAGCGGGGAGACGCTCCAAAACTTGGTCGGCAGGCCGGCGCCGGACAGAGGTCGGCAAGAAGGTGGGGCTCGGCCGCCATCGACACCGTCCAGGGCGCTCCAGAGCCCGGGCGCGGGCGCCGTGCGCGGGACGGGCGGCCCAGGTGCTGTACACTGTACTGCAGTGACGGCCGTACCGCCAGGGATTGGCCGCAGGCCTTAGCATAACAGCGAAGATACAGGTACTTGTTGTACGCTGTCAGACCCCGCTGCTCCGCGAGGCCGCGGGCGGCGGTGTCGTCGGTCAGAATCCACAAGCGAGGCTCGTCGCCGTCGCGTGGGGGTGGCTCCAGACCGGAAGGGGGGACTTGACCGAAGTAGGCGAAGTCGACGTACTCGAACTCGGTGTCGAGTGCGTCCAGCTCAGCAGGAAGGGGCTCTTGCGCTCCTTGCTCGCCACCCTCGGGCGCAGGCGCGCCCGCGGGAATGGCTGGCTGGGTGCCTTTGGGAGGAGGCGGTTGCACGGGAGGGGCCAGTCGAGCGAGTAAGGCGGCCGTAGCTGCCTCGAACTGCTCGGCCAGCCGCTTCTCCAGGGCTATCGCTTGGGCCGTCAGGCGTTTTTCCAATTCGGTGTCGTCGTCGGTCAGAATCCACAAGCGAGGCTCGTCGCCGTCGCGTGGGGGTGGCTCCAGACCGGAAGGGGGGACTTGACCGAAGTAGGCGAAGTCGACGTACTCGAGCTCGGTGTCGAGTGCGTCCAGCTCAGCAGGAAGGGGCTCTTGCGCTCCTTGCTCACCACCCTCGGGCGCAGGCGCGCCCGCGGGAATGGCTGGCTGGGTGCCTTTGGGAGGAGGCGATAGCACGGGAGGGGCCAGTCGAGCGAGTAAGGCGGCCGTAGCCGCCTCGAACTGCTCGGCCAGCCGCTTCTCCAGGGCTTCCGCTTGGGCCGTCAGGCGTTTCTCCAATTCCGCGATGGATGCCGCAGTGGCGCCGCCCGGGGCGTCGTCGACTAGGGCGTCTTCCGGTACAGGACGAGGGGGCATCCTGCTGTCGCGGGGTGGGGAAGGTGTAGCGTCTCGGGAGGCTGAGGCTCGGGTCCGAGTCGGCATAGAGTAAGCTGACACTCTGCTCGACTGCTAGAGTCGAGACTGCTTGCGCGAGCCGGTTGAGGCGAGCGCAAAGCAGAGAGTGCCGGTGCCCGAGGGTGGATCCCTCAGGTCGTGGTGCTGGTGCGGGCCGGCAGGCCCCAGTCCGTGCGCCGACCGCGGGGATCGTGCGCAGTACAACATTGCTAAGTACTGTAAACCTCTAGATGACTACATCTGACCATATAGCTTAGCACGGATCGTCGACTACCGCCTGTATATGGAACTACAAGTAACTGCTCGTACTACTACTAGGTATCCAGTTTCCGCCCCCGGACAGGACTGCCACCAGTGAAACCCTTGCAGCGCCTCTGCGACTGCTCACGGCCTCTCAAAGGTGACTCGTTCAGGCCTATTTACTATACGGAAAGCCCTGCTCGGTTTTCGGTGCTCCGTTGGTATAGTCACCAAGGAAATTTCCAAAATATGCCGAAATTCCTTATTATTCCGTCCTTCACTGGCATCTTATCATGAGTCTTCTTGACTTGTCCTTCGGCAATTTGCTGGATGACTACAACAGAGCGCCGACTAGTCATGGGCCAGTGAACCACCCTGATCCGCAGCCGTGGCCTTGGCCTGGCGCTGCAATGTGATTGAACTCCAGAAGCGACGGCGTCAGGGTCTGGGAACCATAGCTCCCGGTCACAACGTTGAACGCCAAGATTCTAAAGGTTGGCGGGAGAGCTCTGCGTCTGGCGCCCGGTCCTTGGATTCATCCCTGGACACGGTATTGCCGACATGCACTGCTTGAATGCTGGAACAGGTCGTCCATGATGACCCTCAGGGGATGCCCATATCATGAACACAATGATCGCGAACGGCGTCCGCGATGGCATTGTGCTGCACACGCCAGTGAGCGTCTCCGGGCGCCAGGAGGTTCATGAGCGCGTTGACCCATAGAGGCCCACGGTGACGGGGTTGCGCTCCGTTGAGGACAAGAGAATATGGATCCTAACAACCGCTTCAGCGAGGCGGAACGAAGTACCCAGCCGCCTCTTTGCCCCGAAGCTCATGTGGCGTCATGGTCCTCGCGGTGGGGATGGCCACCGTCCACATCATGCTTGACGCCATATCGAGCTGGACGAAACATGATCCGATCCCGGGATGAGACAGGGAGAGTGCCCACCTGGTCACCTCATTCCGAAGCCGGGTGTTCTTGCCGGTTTGGCCCAAAAACGCCGTCAGATCCTTTTTATCGCAGTATGTGTAGTCGGATATTCTTTTGAGTTACACAAAGCGCTAGGAAGGAAACTCGCGGTAATGCGAGCAGTATACGTACATCATCACTGTCAGCTTACAAGCGGCATGATGCTACAGCCCGCACGCAAGACGGGCTCCTCTATCTTACCTGGAGACTTGAGGGGTGGGTGGTGCAACTCATACCAGGGCGGGCGGATGCATGGGGAGTCACCGTGAGGTGCGGACTGATTGGCGACGCAACGTGCTGTGAAGCTGCCTCGGACAGTGACGCGGGGATGCGTGCCAGCAGTGGAGTGGCTGCGGGGGTCGGGGGGGGATGGGGGGGGGGGGGGGGGGGGAAACCGGGTGAGTAGCGCTATAAAATGTCATATACTATACGCGTGCCGGCCACTGCAGCTACCTACTTGTAAACGCGATGAAGCCGCATTCTTATAAGTCTGTATAAAATCGGGCGTGGTTGCAACAACCTATGAGACCATGGCTCGCATAAAACCACCGCATTTAAAGTGCGGCATAGTGTTCCGGTACTTTGTGGGAGGCCAGGATACATAATAGATAGTTGAGGTGCAGGCAAGGCTGAGCCTGCCAGAAGAAGGACTGGGCCTGGGGTGGGGTGGGGGTCTCTCTGAGAGGGGTCATGCTGTAATCGTCGTGCCATGTCCATTGTTTCATCATGCTTGGTCTTTTCATAATAAGGGCTGTGCGCATAGGATCCTTCACATTTCATCAGTCTTCAAAATCTACAAACTCGTTACAATACATCCGACTCTCCCGCGTTTTCCTCCTGCGACATTGTAGTCTCGAGCTTCTTGAGCTCGCTGGCACATCTCCGCGCCTCCCCCCCTCTCAGTGTCGCCAGAGAGCTGTCAGCCACAACAAAGACGGTGCGCCCGTTTTTGAGTGTGGTTGTTGCATGGCAGTGTCCATGGATGGTGGCATTTGTACAGTGGTCCATCTCGACTAGACTGTCTACTATTAGTACTGTACTGGTAGTCAATCTTGACTAATACTACACGGCCTATTGGAAGGATGCATCATTAAGCCGTTAAAGGGCCCTCACTATTCGGACAACATCCGCGAATATCGTCGGCCGTCTACGTACGGATTCATGGAGTCGGGCCTCAGGACAGGTTTCACCAGGTACACTTTTCAAAGACTTCCGGACTCGTTGGATTTCTCGTCATAGCCGGGCGAGCGGCGCCAGCGGAAACCCGCCCTCGAAGGCGGCGCCCAGCACGTCTTCCATCGTGGCGCATCCCACGACTTGCAGGCGGCCGTCGGCCAGCGCGGGCGGCATGTCGGACTGGATGTCGGGCAGGTTGCGCGCCGGTAGCAGCACGGTGGCCATCCCGGCCTGCGCGGCCGCCAGCACCTTCTCCTTCACGCCGCCCACCGGCAGCACCAGCCCCCGCAGGCTCAGCTCGCCCGTCATGGCCACGTCGCCGCGCAGCGGCCGGCCCGAGAAGAGGCTGAGCAGCGCGGCGGCGAGCGTGACGCCGGCGGAGGGGCCGTCTTTGGGGATGGCGCCCGCGGGGAAGTGGACGTGTACGTCGCTGGTGAAAACGCACGGCGCGCCCGAGGCCGAGCGCGCCGGTAGGCCGAGCCGAGCCGCGTTGGCGCGCAGCCACGACAGCGCGATCTGCGCCGACTCGCCCAGCACGTCGCCGAGTTGGCCCGTGAGCGTCAGCCGCCCCTCGCGGCGCGTCGGCTCGGCCCCAACACTGTCGCCAGTCGCGAAATTGGGTGGCGACACCGCGGCGGCCTCCACGAACTGCAGCGCGCCGCCGACGGGGGTCCACACCAGCCCCGCCGCGCTGCCCGGCCCCGTGATGCGCTCCTCCGCCTCGTGGCCCGTGAAGCGCGGCGGCCCCAGCACCTCCGATAGCAGCGCTTCGTCCACCGCCACTGCGCGCGTGCTGGTACCCAATCGACCGGGGGCAAGTAGGGGGCAAGGGAAAGTCAGCGCGAAAACTTCCTTGCCGCGATAATATTATCATTTTTTTCAATGATATTTGTCGGAGCTTCTCTGTCAGTTCAGGCAGTGAGTGAAAGGGAAGGGGGGGGGGGGGGGGGGGGGGGGGGTGTTAAATGAGGTGAAGCAGCGACACGAGGCTAGCACGACACAAGGTGTCAGAGCGCGATGGATGGGCCTAGACGAGGTTGGCAGTGGCAATGCGGGAATGACGATATCAATGAGGTTATCCTTGTTACGATATTAATAATAATACCCAGTATCATAACCTCGTGGTCATTATGTCAAAATTGCGAATAATTCAGTTGCCAGTTGCGACACATCTTCAGGCGGACAGCGGTGAGAAAGCAATGCTGGTGCCGACTGTGCGTGAGTTTGTATCAACGAGTGGGGGGGGGGGGGGGGGGGGGGGGGGACCTTTGCGCGCTGTCGGTGGCTTCGCTAGCAGGTCGCGCGTCTGGCGGGGGCGCCTCAGGGACGGGCGCCTCCGCCAGCAACGCCGTCTGCAACGCCACATGACGGCAGACCGCCTCGAGCTTGCGGTTCAGGTCGCGCACGCCTGCCTCGCGCGTGTAGTGCAGCGCCAGGCTGGACAGCGTGCTGGTGGGAAACTGCACCGCGCCGGCCGACAGCCCGTGGCCCGCGAGCACGCGCGGTACGAGGTGCTGCGCCGCGATGCGCACGCGCTCCTCCAGCGTGTAGCCGCCGATTCGAATTATTTCCATGCGGTCGCGCAGCGGCCCCGGGATGGCGCCCTCCTCGTTGGCGGTCGCCACAAAGACAACCTTGGACAGGTCAAAAGGGAGCCCGAGGTATGTGTCGGTGTACGTGTGGTTCTGCGAGGGGTCCAGCACCTCCAGCAGCGCCGACATGGGGTCCCCGCGGGCGTCGTTGCCCACCTGCGAGCGCGGAGGCAGCAACGTGAGCGGGTATCTTAGGCGAAGGCGCCGCTGGAGGTTGTGGAGGACGGGATCTAGGTCGTGGGGGAGTGCCGCACAGCCTCCCCGGGGGTGGATGGAGCAGGCCCATGGGCATCGCGGAAAAGGAAGACGCCCTCCTGGCAGCGTGAGGCCAGGCTGCCACCGCTAACTACAGCAACTACGATAAATAATCACTACAGCACGGGTAGATGCAAGTAACAGCGCGGTAATGACTGATAGGCACCGCCTCGGGAAGGATGTAAAAGCACGTCAATTCGAGGGGGCTGTTCATGCTACTGTGCATCTGCGACTGAGCGCTATTAAAACATGCATACCTATAATGTGGTAATATATACTAGTTGAAATAATAAAAAGGATCAAGCCTTCGCTATGTATATAGCCTGAGTAATCAAGTTGCGTCTGTGGCATGGCCCTATTTAGTTTTAAGTTTGTCGTCGTTCTCATTCCCTCTGTCAAGCCTGCTATATACTAGTTGGGTCACGTAGGAATACATCACCTGCATCATACATACACTCTACCAGGGTATGGCGCTAGATATAGCGCAAATGGTAAGGCCAGGGGTTGGAAGAAATAACAGCCGAGCCAGAACTCCCGACACATTAGCTTGAATCTTATCATGTTTGGTTGACAGCTTTATGTATGCGTACTCATATACACAGCAGCCATGGCAGAGTTGGCAAAGATCAGGAAGCACTAGTCGAAGGTGCTGTTGGCTGCTGCCTTGACTGCGCGCTTGGCAAAAAAGATAAAGGGGTGCGGGAGGCAGGAGAGGGGGAAAGTGAAGGGAAGGGGCGCTGGCAGCCCCGCTTGAGCCCCACCTTGTCCACCTCGTCCAGCAGCATCACGGGGTCGCGGCACCCCGCGCGCCTCAGGCCCTGGATCACCCGCCCCGGCATCGCGCCGATGTACGTGCGGCGGTGCCCCCGGATCTCCGCCTCGTCGCGCACGCCCCCCAGCGCCAGGCGTGCCAGCGGGCGGCCCAGCACCGCCGCGATCGCGTCCGCCAGGCTGGTCTTGCCCACGCCGGGCGGGCCGATGAAGCAGAGGATGGGGCCAGGCACCGCCTCGTTGCCCACCAGGCGACCCACCGCCACGTACTCCAGGATGCGCTGCTTCACCTTGCTGAGCCCCTGCAGAGCGACACATGACAGGTGGTGAGCGAGAGCGCCTGGCGAAACAAGTCCCCACCTCGAGCAGGAGGCCATCACCACGGTGCTGCAGCACTATCGAAACAGCTTATGAAAATACACATCTCTCGGGTCTCTTACAAGGGCTCATACAGAATGCGAATGATATTATGGCTTGATCCTTTCAGCACGCAAACCAAACCCTAGAAGACCCTAAACCCTACACCATAAACCCTATCCAAAATCCTTCCCATAACTTCGATAGCCAAAGACTGCCCGTGCGCACCTCGTGCCCCGCGTCCAGCGCGCGCTTCACCGACTCCAGGCTCGAGGGCGGCTGGTGCACGTGCGTCCCGTCCTCGCGCAACAGCTCCGCGGCGCGCTTGCTCCACGGCAGGTCGGCCAGCAGCTCCACATAGGACCGCACGCTCGCGGCGCCGGGGTGCTGCTCGCCCATGCGCTCCAGCTTGACAACCTCCTTCATGCCCACCTATGGGAGGGGGCAGCGGCTGGTGAGCAACTCCGGCCAGCAATGGAGCAAGAGGTGGGGGGTAGACGCTAAGCTGCTGCGAGGCTCAGGCGTGCAGCACACGGTGCCTTCACACCCCGGGTGTCCAGCCTAGCTCATAGTACCAACCCAGAAAGCGCAAGCAGAACTCCCAGGTCAGCCCACAAATCAAGACAGTAGCACCCTCCCCCCCTCCCCTCCAGGAATGTAAAGAGAAGTAGGGACAGAAGTAACACCAACAGCAGTGAAACATTTGACCTTGTCCCATAGCAACATGCCGAGAACGAAACAGACGGGAAAGCGAAGCCGCATGTCAGGGAGTGCGCAAGGCCGCGCCACTGCCGGCTCACCTCCAGGACCTCCGCCGGCAGGCCGGCGCCCTCCAGACGGGCCCGCAGGGCCTTGATGTCGTCCTCTGGCACCACGCCTTCGTCTGCGCCCGCCGCCGGCTTCCTCCCCGCAAGCACGCCGCCCGCGCGCCCCGCAGAGCTGCGCACCGACACACGCCCCGCGCGCTGCAGCGAAGCGAGCGCGCCGTTGGCCAGCGCGATGCTGAGCTCGATGCGCTGCTTGGGCTCCACAGCGGACAGCACCGCGAGGCGCCCGCCCGGGTCCGCCAGCGCGCTGGCCAGCACGTCCGCGGCGCGAGCGGGCGGCAGCGTCTCCAGCAGGCTGCGAAGCCGCTCTGTGGCGCCCATGATGGAGGAGCTGGAGGATGCGCTGCCGCCTGGCACACACGGCACAACCACTGGGGTCAGGGGAGATTTGGGCTGGGCACGGTGTGAGAGCCTGGCCGCGAGTCCCACGGCGTGAGGACTGCGTCCCAGCTCACCCCCCATGCAATCCAACGCATGATATCCTAACCCCCAAAGCAGCATATCAACCAGCCTCTGGAGGACAATCCCTCTGAACGTGAATACCCAAAGCAGCATATCAACACACACACACACACACACACACACACACACACACACACACACAGGGGAGGCGCCGCTCCACGGGAGTCCTGCCCACTCCCCCTCCACATGCACCTCCTTGCCAATAGCGCAACAGCACTTGTCTGGAGAGGGGGGCGCACCCGGTGTGGAGGATTCCCCCTGTGCCAGCAGCGCAGACCGCAGCCCCCGCACCAGCCGGCCGCTCACGTCGCGCAGCTGCTCCACCAGCGCCCCCGGCGGCTCGCCGCCCGCCGCCGCCAGCCGCGCGTCACCCGCCTCAAAGCCGTCCAGCTGCCGCACCGCCGCAGAGTAGTACAACGCGCCGCGCTCGCGCTCCACGCCCTCCACACCCACGCGGCACACACCCTCCAGCACCATGTCCCAGTGTACTTCGCCTCCGTCATCCGTCTGCACACGCCGTACCTGCCAGAGCACCGCCACTCAGCCCCTACATGTCAGCCAAAAGGACAGCAGGCTGCTCGCCGCTTCCTTCTAATTCTCACCAAGCCAGCCCCCCCCCCCCCCCCCTGTCCTTCTATATCCTTTAATTAACTTTCAGACACTGCTGCTACCAGCTGCCCTGCAGTGTCAAACCTGAAGAGATGCCCACAGTTGGCGACTCCTCAGCCGCTGCTCACCAAGGCAGCATGGCGCTCTCGCTACCCTGCTCTTTGCCACTCTCTCCTTCACCGGCTCACAAGCTGAAACTTGAACCGTCACTGACAGTGCTGCTGCCCTGATGCGGCCCCTGTCCAGATGGCCATGGTGTGGTTGGAGCATGTGCTGCGGTGGGCTTGTCCACCCTCATCCCCCCCTCCCCCCCCCTCCCCCCCCCCCCCCCCCCAATTCCCCGGGTGGGGGCCAGTTTGCACCTGCAGCACCACCGCCACAGTGCCCACAGGGAACAGCATGCGGTCCTCTGCCTCCGTGCCGCCGCCTGCCTCCACCAGCGCACCGCTTTCTGCAGGTGGCTGCGCCGCGCCGCCCGGGCTGGCCAGCTCGGGCGGCGTGGGGCGCGCATCGTCCGGCGCCCACTGCCCGCTCACCGGCTCCAGCACGCCCATGCTGCGCGCGCTCACCACCGGCACCGCTGCGCGCATCAGGCACAGAGCGGCGCGCTCAGGCCGGCTTCTGACTACAGCTGGTCGCATGCCCAGTTGGAGGGATGGCACGAGGCATGGCGGCGAGGGCATGGATTCAAAGCAACACCGCAAACTTTGGGTCCCACATCCTCCGCCACCTCCCCAATTCTAACCAGCAAAGAGTGGCAAACTATACAGGGGTCCAAAAAAAGCAGAAAAATCAAGATAACAGCACAGACGCAATGCTGCTAAACATTTGATTGTTTGTGGGCCCACTGTAATTGTTTATGGTGCCCCCCCCCCCCCCCCCAACACACACACACACACACTTGTCTCCACCCGGCGAAAATAAGCAAGCAGGAAGGGGGCGTGAATGTACATAGAGGGCTGAAGGTGGGGCTGTGGCGATGTGGCCAGCGCATGTACCTGCGACCAGCGGCGGGGAGGGCGCCGCCGATGGGTGGCTGCCGCCTGAGCGCCGCTGAGAGCGCTGCTTGTCGCGCAAGAAGGCGGCTGCCAGCCGCTGCACAAGCTCCACCTCGCCCACCGCCGAGTCCGGAACGCTCACCCGGACGAAACCTAGAGGCAGCAGCACCGCCTGTGTCCGCACACCAGGGAGGGGGTGGGGAGCTCAGGGGCTGGCAGGAGGGGGGAAGCAGCGCAAGGCAATCGACGGGTGCGCTCAGGAGAGGCTGGGGGAGTGTGGGGAGGAACAGGGGGAGGGAGAGGGGGAGTAACGCCACAGGCGCGCTTGATGTTTCCGCTGCAAGGCGATAAAGGAGCGACATGCCCTGGTGACGGAGAGAGAGGCGTTGGACGAGACACGGGTATGCCCCCACGGGTGGGGAACGGCGGAAGGGGGGGGGGGGGATGGCACGCGATCAGGTAGCGGTTTAACGGTGAGGAGGGCATGACGACAGGCGGTCGGAGGGTCGGGGGGTCTCGGGGGGGGGGGGGGGGGGGGGGGGGGCGGGAACCTCATAGAGCGGCAAGAGGGGTAGTGAGGGCGACAGTCCGCCAGGCGGCAGCGCGCGCCCTCCCCCGGCGCCCTCCGACTTGTCAGACGCCGCGCGGCGCCCCATTGCAGCCTCTCTTAGGTGAACCGGTGTGGAGGTTTCGGTGGCCTGTTGTCACTAGCGCACGTCGCGTCCTCGAGTCGCGACAGGCTGAAGCAGTGCCCGTAAGGCGGTGTTCGAGGCGCAGTGCTTGCTGGTGTTATGTGTGCTGGCTGCTTATGTCGCGACGCTACTGCGTTGTGTCCCTGCCGGATAGCCGGCTGATATTACAAGTAGGTAGAGAGGCCAGGCCAGGGTGTCTGGTACAGCATAAGTAATCAGGCACGGATCATTTCAGATTTTAGATAAATAATAAGTTATTAATTACACGAGGCGCGGATACCATCTACGCGCTCGCGGGCGAATGCGCGCACAGCTCTGTATCACCCAAACTAGCAGCCCGCAGTGTGGGTCTATATTATGCCAGCGCAGTGTGGATTAATCCTTGATGGCTATGCAGGATTTTCGAGGCACGGAAGTCTGAATAAACGTGTCTGTTCACGACCAGAGAAGCATTTATAGTCGCTATTTTGGCAGATGAACTTTTTGGTTACAGGGAGAGCGTCCGGAGAATGCACGCAAAGTACTGGGGGAGGAAAAAGCCTACATTTAAGCCTATTTTGGCAGAGCGAAACATACCAAGCGATGCGCACTACCCCGGTCCTCGCGGGGCGCGTACAACCTAGCGTCCCGCTAGCACAGCTAGGGCTTACACGCCCAGCCGCGGTGCAACGATATCGCGGTGCAAGGATATATCGTTTCAAATATTCAAGTACCCAACAAAGACATCTGACGCAGTCGCTAGGCGCGACGTAGGAGTTCAAATTCAAAGAGCAACATATGAGGATCACGCCCGCGATGATGTTCAATTATTTTGAATGGCCGCCCTCTACCCTCGGCCGCCCTCTTGTAGTGCTGCCACCACTCAACGATGGTCCGCATCATGCTAGTACCGACTACAACAGGCACCAAGGGGTCGCATTAAGAACGCATCAGACGGTATAGGCGCATAGTAAAGGTGCCAAAGGGGTCGAATGGTGTGCAAAAGATGTTGTGGCGAATCTTGTGTCACGCAGACCCTCAACGAGCGTCACCGGGCGCCACCGTCGGGAGGAGAGGCAAGCGAGGCTCCGCCCGACGAGCTCCAAGAACCGCCTTCGCCCGGCGAACAGAACGGGGCTCATGCCCCAAAGCCCTTATGGGATCGGATATGCTGCTTCATGAGCGGCGGCTTTTGCGCGTCTCTAATGACGGCCGCGAGGCCCACTACAATATGCCGGCACACAAGACTCACAAAAATCACCACAGCTACAAAGACTTTGCCATTTTGGATTTCAGATTCCTGAAGTGCTCTATCTGACAATACGGATGGTATTGTGCTTGGTTGGTGCGACTCCGCCATGGATTGTGACGAATCTCCATACCGCTTCCCGGACGCGGCGGACTGTTGTGGTCGCACAGTGGCGGAGATCAAGGGGACATGTGCGGTAGTATTTCACACCCACGGGCGTTCATACAAGTATGTCGTTGTTGTCATCGCCCCCATGCAGTATGTCCCGACCGCACAGTGTTACTCACGCTATACCATCGTATCAACGATAAATCGTTACACGTGCGGTAGCTTGTTATCATCCACTATGTTGATACGAGTATGTCACCAACCCGCCGGACAATAGTCACCCTATATCGGGCCAACGTGAAATCGTCGCAAGACGTGAACGCCGGACATTACGTCCCGACAATATCAGTAACGGTATATCGTGTCAACGTTAAATCGTTACATGTGCGGTAGTATTATATCATCATCCACGGCCGTTCATACAAATATGTCGTTGTTGTCATCAACCCCGCACAAAATATCCCGACCGCACATTGTTAGGATCGATGTATCATCGTATCAACGATAAATCGTTACAAGTGCGGTAGCTTTAAGTTAGGATCCACGATCGTTTATACAAGTATGTCACCAACCCGGACAATAGTCACACTATATCGAGTCAACGTGAAATCGTTACAAGTCGTGAACGCCGTACAACATGTCCTACAATATTAGTAATGACACATCGTGTCAACGATAATTCGTTGCAGGTGCGGTAGTATTTCATCACCCACGATCGTTCATGCGAGTATGGCCGTGTTATCGTGCTATCATCAACTCTGGACAGTGTTAGCTACGATATGTCGTATCAACGATTATATGTCGTTGCAAGTGCGGTAGTTTCTTATCACCCACGTTCATATATACAAGTATGCCATCATCAACGCCGGACAGTGTGTCCATAGCCCACAACCATGTTAGTGACTATATTGTGTCAACGTTCTCTGGTTACAAGTGGGGTGTTGTATTATGTGATGGAGGCATCGGCGGCGGCGGGGGCGGAGGAGGAGGCATGAGGAGGAAGAGGCCTCTGAGGCATTGGCGGCGGCTGAGGAGGCGGAGGTGGAGGAGGAGGCGAAGGAGGAAGAGGAGGAGGAAGAGGAGGAGGAGGAGGAGGAGGCGGACGTTGGGCGGGGGGGAGTACTACGGCTGTGAATTGGAGACATATATGGGAATAATATACGCCTGCACCGTAGCAGTTGACACCAACGTGATTGTAATTCAGTACCCGCCTACTGGCTTTGAAAAGATCTGCCGTGTCGTAGAGTGGTATGTTCGGTGGTGTGTGTGTGTGTGTGTGTGTGGCGGGGGGGGGGGGGGGGGGGAGACGGCATGCCCCGTGTCAGCGCGGAAGTAAGAGTATCATAGCTGTGTACAATTAATTACATTTACTATGCGCATATTTGGTCAAATTGAGATAACATTTTATCGTTGCAAAGAATACTCGTGTAAATAAGGCCGCGGGTGCAAAAGCCGGAATCTGAAGAGAGCGAGTCTAACATGAGATGGCGTTGAGTGCAATAATGCAATAACGGCGGTGGGAAATCCTCAAGGGCGGTCAGGTTAAGGTAGGATGTACAGTGGCATTGTTGATATCAACCTGAAGATGCAACACATGTAGTTCTGCCCGCTGCCCCCAGCTCGCTGTCCGCTCCCCGTTGCCCGCTGCCCGCTGCCTTCTCGTTCACATGCTGCCGTACCTACGCAAACAAGACTAATCGCGTTCACGATTAATCGTGTTTATCCTTAGCACGGGGCTCCAGCCTAATTTCATCCATGCGCACGATGTGCTGGACTATCAGTAATGTGCGCTCGGGGCGTCCCGCTTTCAATACGGGGTTGATGAAGCAGATAGATGAAAACACGCAAGTCTTGAAAAACCCTAAATCCAAAGATGACAAGAAAACAACTACCTCACATGTAGTTGACACCACAAATCGTTACAAAGATTGTGTCGCGACGATATACCGTTGCGCCGATGATATATGGCGTTTACTACGCCGGAAAAATACCGCAACGAATAATCGTGTCAACGATACGTCGTTCACACAGATCATATAAGTCACGCGCTCTGGCTCCGAAACCATTTAGTTATTGTGATGCGCCGCGGCGGGGTGTGGCGTGCGTGCGGCGCAGAAGGGGGAGTTTGGCGGATCGGAATGATGGGGGGGGCGGGGGGGGGGGGGGGGGGGGGAGGGGAGGATGATGAACCGGCTCCAGGGGAGTACATTGGAGTGACATTCAACTAAGGATGGGCGGCGTATCTCGGGAAATGTGCGATAGGATACATAATGGGCTACTGCGGTGGTTACCAAATGTGGCAACGCAAAATATATGATATATGCATTATTAACTCTCAAAATGGCGAGGGAATCGCAACACTGTATTTGCAATGATGACACCTTGCAACCCCGACGACGTTTTGTAGATGTTAAATGTGTGAAGCCGGGTGCAGCTGTCAATATGTGTTATCACACACCGTGTGATTATTACCACATGCGTCCATGTGAAACCGGCGTCATGCATTATCTGCCAAAATGGCGTACGAATCGGAACTACACTGAATGTGCTATGACAACACCTTGCAACCCCGACGCCATTTACTATTGGTAGATAATTTGTGAAGCCGGGTAGGTACGGCTGTCAATTTATGGTATATGCCGTGTAATTATTACCACATGTGCCCATGTGAAACCGGCGGCATGCATTATCTCTCAAAATAACGCGGGGGTTGCAAGTGTCGTCATAGCACATACATTGTTACGATTCGTACGCTATTTTGGGAGATAATGCATGCGCCGCCGGTTTCATGTGGCCATTTGCTGTGGTAATAATCACACGGCGTGTATTACCATAGATTGACAGCAACGTACCCGGCTTCACACAGTTTTTTCTCCAGAAGTGGCGTCGGGGCTGCAAGATGTCGTCATTGCACATTCAGTGTTACGATTCGCACGCCATTTTGCGAGATAATGCATGAAGCCGGTTTCACATTAATTGGCACATGTGGTAATAATCACACAGTGTGTAGTAAACGCATACTGACAGCCGTACCCGGCTTCACATATGGCGTCGGGGTTGCAAGGTGTCGTCATTGCACATACAATTTTGCGATTTTCTCGCCATTTTGGGAGATAATAATGCATATATCATATATTTCGCGTGGCCACATTTGGTAACCACCGCAAAAGCGCATTGTGTATACTATATACGATATATCACACATTTCCGAGATACGCCGCCTATCCTGAGTAAAATAATGTCACTCCAACGTACTCCCCTGGAGTTGGTTCATCCCCCCCCCCCCCCCCCCCCAACACACACTACCCATCAATCCGGTCCGCCAAACTCCCCCTTCTGCGGCGCACGCACGTGACACCTCGCCGCCGCCGCGCATCACAATAACTACATGGTTTCGGAGCCAGAGCGCAGGACTTATATGATCGGTGTGAACGACGTATCGTTGACACAACTATTTGTTGCGGTATTTTTTCCGGCGTAATAAACATCATCTATCATCAGCGCAACGATATTTCGTCGCAACGCAATCTTTCTAACGATTTGTGGTGTCAACGTTAATTCGTTACAAGTAAAGTAAATGTTTTCTTGTCACCTTATTAGGGTTTAGATTTTTCAAGACTTGCATGTGTTCTCATCTACTTCATCAACCCCGGATTGAAAGCGGGATGCCCCGAGCGCACAATAGTGTTAGTCTAGCACATCGTGCGCATGAGTGAAAATAGGCTGGAGCCCCGTGTTAGGGGTTTGCTAAGGCGGATAAACACGACTTATCGTGAACACGATTGGTATTGTTTGCGCAGGTACAGAAGTATGTGAACGGGAAGGCAGCGGGCAGCGGGCGGCGGGCAACGGGGAGCGGACAGCGAATTGCCATGCATGTGGCGGAAGTTATTATCAGACTTTCGAACATATATGTTGGTGGAGTGCCCGGGGTGGGGGTATCACCGTCGTAACTTGGGGTTGTTAATGGTCCCGGAGATTAGAGATTGTATTAGTAGTCAGGTACTCAGGTTATTTCGTCAACAACCGAGGACCTGACTGCCTTTAATTCCCCCCCTTCACGGCGCCATGGATTTTACTAGAAATGGAATCAATTCATGTTATGGCGTCGGGCCCTCCCTCACATTCTAGTTGCACATGTATCGCACTCCCGAAATGCTTTGCTATGCAGTATGTTGGGGCTTGCCCCAACTCGCATTACTCGAATGGACCGACGCCCAAACGGGTAGGGACGACCATAGTGGTCAGGACCGGGTATTTTGATGGCAGTATTTTAGACGGTGATCCAAGAGTGTTGGAATTCTGTCACTGGCCTCCAATTAGTCTTGCGGAATGCTTCGGCAATTTGCTTAATGATTATAATAACGGAGCGTCGCCTATACCCAGGGCTTGTCGTAACTTGGTCGCTTCCTAAACGGTCGTCGTAGAGACGCTGCAAGGGTTGCACTGGTGCTAGTCATGCATACCGGGGGGCGGAAAAGTCCCCTGAGCGACTATTCTTCAGTCGGTACCACTACTTTTGCCATCATCATTGCCTCAGCGCCAACACAGTCTTTTGCACGGCAAGCTCCTGTAAGCAATGGTGGAAAATAATGAAAAAAGGTGTGCCGTCTGCAAAGAAGTTGTTTGAGATAGGAGACATGGTTTTGTCGCTTGCATCTACCGCATCGCCCCTAGAACGCACGAACATGTACACAAACTGATTCAAATAAAAGTGCGGGTACGTTGCTTTGAAACATAAGCGCGTAATACATATGATGTTTTGCTATGTCAACATGCGGCCGCTTGATTCCTAGATGAGGAGATGGTAGGTAGAATAGAGGATATGTTCCTCCTAGCAAGACATTTGCTGCGATGGGTTCTCTCGCAACATATTTGAATGTTGCTGCCGACGCATCCAACTGCTACGAGGGAGATATTAGCGATGCTGCGCTGGCCAATGCGCATATTAGATACAGATGAGGGCGCGGCACGAGGGAATTTTGTGATTTGGTGTAATAATGCTATTTGCCAGCTACTTGCAGCAGTGAATATGTAGTATGCACATACATCAGCCTTCTCATCCTACTGGCACGCATTGTTATGTGGGACATCACATGCACCTTTTTTATTAATTGTATATGTTAATATCATCATCATCATATGATTGTCATTGATATCAAAAGCCTAACATGAGCAGTACATGTAACATGTACATGTAGCATGTACTCATGCTGGCATTATTAATCTGATGATGACTAAACATATAATACACTTTCAATTATTAATTAGCCCTCTCGATCTGCGGATATACACCTACATGCAGCGATGATTTACGAGCACGAGCTAGTAGCGAGCACTGTACTACGCTAGTTTAGGGTTTAAACCAAAACCCCGAAACCCTAAAAACCCGTACGAGTTACTCCTTAGTCGCTACAGGTACCCTGTAGCTGGCCCGAGTAGATGCCGGCCAGATATGCGGACAACCGGCGCGACGCCCGAGCAATTTTAGCCTTTTTTTTTCCCTGCCCCCGGGACAGGACTGGCACCAGTGAAACCCTTGTAGCGTCTCTACGACGGCCGTTTAGGCAGCAATCCAGTTACGGACGAAAGCTCTGGGTAGGCGACGCTCCGATATGGTCATCAAGCAAATTGCCGAAGCATTCTGCAAGATTTAGTGCGATACATGTGCAACAAAGAAGGCAATGTGAGGGAGGGCCCAACGCCATAGCTGGAAAATTTTCCCATTCCTAGTAAAATCTAGGGCGCCGTGAAGGGAGGGGGGGACCCCGCCGCCCAAAATAAAGGCAGTTAAGTCTTCGGGTGTTGACGCAATAACCTGACTACTAATAAAAACCCTGAACTCCCGAACTAACAACCCAAAATTGTGACGGTGATACCCCCACCGCGGGCACGCACTCCACGAACATATGTTCGATAGTCTCAGATTCGCCAGTGTTATTTGTTTCAAGGATCCTGATGAGAATAATTCTTTGAATCATTCTGGCGAGGTTTAGAATGATTGGAGAATGATTCAATCCGCTCTTCCGACATTCCGGGATTTTGGCCCGCCGACAATTCGCCAGTCGCAGGTGGGACCACGTGAGGGAATGAGAGTGAGATGGACTCCGCTGGAGCCTCGCCTACAGGTACAGGTAAGGAGGTACCTGTGCCTTGCTGAGCTTTTTGATAGAGACCTATCTACTCTTTGAGGCACCGACGAGTCTGGCAGCAGTCTTGAATTCGACTGCTTGTCCTTTATTTTAATTTGACTGCCTGTCCTAATCCTTAATAACAAAAAACATACTACTGGGTTTAGTATATCAATGCCGGCTTTAGTCCTATCGCCGGTAGGACAACAAAGAAATTCCAGACGCACCGACGCACCGTACCCGTATGGGATACCCTGTACGAGTAAGTATTAATTCTTACCGCCAGTACCTTGCGTGTATTCCCCCAGTACTTTGCTTGCATTCTCTTGACGCTCTCCCTGTAACCAAAAAGTACAGGAAGGATTAATTCTTACCGCCGTACTTCCGCGCCGACACATGAGGCGGACGATGGATGAATATAAATATAAATATTAAATCAATAATACTCGTACTAGCGAGTACCTGTAGGCGGCAGGCGTCGCGGGCAGGCAAGGCAGCAGGCGCAGCGTCGGCCGCCAATATTTTAAAGAATGCAACAGCAAAGAAGAAACGGGACGACGCGGCGCCAGTGCGTAGTGAACAGTAGACCGAGAAGGGTGGGGAGAGAAGTTGACCAACCAACCACCGGTTGGATTGTCCGAGCAACCACATCACGCCGGGACAGACTCTGACTCGCCTCAGCAGCGTCGCGCCAGCCGTCTGCAGCCTTTTCTGCGTGGGAGTTGCTAGTTTTGCACCGAGTGGCTACCGCTGCGGTTGCTGTTCACCCTCGGTAGCAGTCGGTTATTTCAGCGCGCACCAACCGTCTCTTGGCGCCGAAGGTTCCCGACGATGGCGGACACTAAGCAGGCGGCGCGTCACCGCGCGACGTACGACAAGCTTCCCGCGAGCGACGGCAGCCCCACGCGGCGAGACGTCACCGAGGGCGAGTCGGGCAAGGGGCACGTGCAGATAGACGTGCACGCGACGCGGGACGGCGCGGCGTACCACAAGGGAGAGCTGGAGCGCGGGAAGCAGCAAGACGGCCAAGGTGAAAGAGGCGCTGGCGGCGAGCCGGACCTCCAGCCCGGCGCGCACCAAGGGCGGCCAGGAGCGGCCGCTCAGCATGTGGGAGGAGTACAATCGGGGGCTGGAGGTGCAGCCGCTGTTCGTGAAGAGCTTGACCTCGTTCGTTGGCTTCCTGGTGGCGGACTGCCTGGCGCAGGCGGTGACGGGCGACTTTCTCGACCACCGCAGACTGGCGCGGATGCTGCTGTTCGCCATCTTAGGTGCACGGCCCGCTATGCCACTTCTGGTACAAGCTGCTGGATGAAAGCGTGCTGCCCAGCCGACCCAAGTCGCCGCTGGCAATCGCGCTTAAGATCGCGCTGGACCAGCTGCTCTTCGGCCCCCTCTTCCTCATAATCTTCTGGACCGTGCTGAAGACCTTCGAGGGGCGGCCGTACGAGGCGCTGCCGCTCATCGAAGCCAAGCTGTTCCCCACCATGATCGTCGGTTACATGCTGTGGCCAGGTAGTGTGCATGCCAGCTTTACTCCATTGCCCTGGCGCGTTGTGCCAGGACAAGTGAGGGAAGGGGACGGCAGTCAGATAGGCTGTCCTCAGCTCTGCCTACCCCCTCTACCCTCTCCCCCATCTGTCCCCACACCGGACTGACATCCCCCGCCCGCCCCCACAGCCGCCCACATCATAAACTTCCGCTTCATTCCCAGCGCCCAGAGGGTGCTCTACATAAACCTCATCACGGTGCGCACCTCTGCCGTCCTCACCGTGCTCGCGTTGTTCCGCACGTGCGGGTTGTGCCGTGCCAGCCCTGACCCCCTCCCCCTCATCCCCCTTCCTTGCTGCCCCGCCCCACAGATTTTCTGGACCACCTACCTGTCCTGGTCCTCCCAGACGCAAGTGGCGCCCGTGGAGTAGTGTGTGAGCCGAGCACTTTGCCCAGAGGGCAGATAGGCCGGCGAGGCATCGGTGCCCGACTGCCGGTGAGCAGAGCAGCCTCCCCGTGGCAGAGTGTACATACGCCTGCGGACACCCGCTGCTCTCGGGGGCCCTCCGGCGCTCTGTCAGCCCTCAGCCCAGGGCAGAGTGCCCTGTCAGAGGTTGGAATGCAGAGCCAAGTCCCCGATAGACACCGGGGCTCGAAATAACCCCGGAAGACGAATAACCTGCCTTGCTTTCTGGCAATCAACTTCCCCTTTCCCATCCCCTCCCCCCCCCCCCCCCCCCCCCCCTCCCACTTGTCTAACCCTGGCCCTCATGCTTGCCCTGCATGCTAACGCACTAGCATGCATACCCGCTCCTAGCCTGGCCTATGGAGGAAAGTTTCGTCCCTGTGTCCCACCTGCCCAGCCATTCAGTCAGTGCAGAGGGGTTCGGTAGGGCCTAGTCATACCGCGCCTCCTGCGCCTGCGCTGTGGTGCCTCCCGGCATGTCAATTCAGGCCGCCGAGGATTCAGCTGTGTGGTTGGCATCCTAGAAATCTCACAAGAGAGAGAGGGATTTTTTGGCCAAATTGTTGTTATGTCAGTATTGAAATACCGCCTCAAGTTTTGGCTTGAATTTTTTGTTTTCTCTGCTAGTGCAGTGATGGTGAATTCGGAAGGAGACTAGAAAGTTACACAGGGGTGGAAAGGCATTTTTGAGTGGTACGTGTTAATTTGTTCCGTCATGTATTCATTCATTTGCGACCAACGCCATGGGTTTCCATAAGATTCACACCGCCGTACCACAGTGGGCAACACAAGTTGCGCTCCATGAGCCCCCGGTGCCGGGTGGTCACTCTAATAGCACACCACTGCTGGCGCAGCTCCCGCCATGTTCGACTTCCAAGCTCGCTCGATCTTTCCAACATGCCCCTTTATCTAGCTTGTATCCTAGCCCCTGTGAAGGACAGGAAACCCTCATGAGAAGCCACGATTCTTGTCAGCGAGCCAAGCGGGCCCGGAGAGCATGGTGTCCGAGGGGGGGGGGGGGGGGTGGGGTGTGGGGTTACTGGTTCTGCAGATTTGCGGACATCGTGCATTCCTACCCTCGTGGCATGCAGCTATAGTTCTCGACCCTGCACCAATTCCCGGAGTAATTTGCATACTCGCCATGGATAACACAAGGTAGTATGCAATGCAGCCACAGAGGCAATCAAGCCTGAGGTTTTAAGTCCCCATGGCACATGAAGGCAACCCCACCGCCCCTCCTCCCCCCCAAAACATACATGTGCGTGTAACAACATAATTAGGCGACATAGAGTTGAATCAGTATTACAAACAGAATAATTATTGTTTAGCTTGCAATACACCATCAACATCGTGGCATTACTCTATGTTAACGCTATCACCTTCTGACTGCATGTATTCTGAGCGTTGGAGAGTTCAACACTGCGGCGGTTGGTCAAGCGGTAGCGGTCGCTACATCTGTAGTTCTTCAAGCATACACAGACGCAGTCAGAGTGACTGTTCCGTCATGCGCATCCTACACTGTCTTGACAAATTGATTTGCTGACACTGGATAGAGCTTTGTGTAATTCAAACAAGTACTGGTACGCATAGGTATGGATCATCCCAGACCGCAGGGCGGTCGGCTGCAATTTGTATTGGTTCAGATGTTTTCGAATGAGGGTTTCATTTCAGCCAAATAAATCGCAAAAAAACCAATTTCATTTCGAAGCACACTGTGCGGGTGATGGTGTGGAGACCTGCAGTGATGTTTGTTTATAAACTGAGCCTACGTTTCGCGATCCGTGCACAGCCATGGCGCTGAATCCCCCCCCCCCCCCCCCCTATTCCATTGAGGTCATGTGAATAGAGTGGAACTTACACAAACTGCATCAACCAATCCGCTAACTCAGTGTGTTTACCAATTCGGCCCCCTTCATGCATCCCTCCGCATCGCACGGGTAGCCTTATTCCCTCAGCCACTGCAAGACCTCCAGATGCCCCTCCCCAGCAGCACAAGCGCAGGTACCCTCATCCCAGGGACAGTGCTGCTCCCTTATCCATTTCAGCACCGCTAGATAGCCTCCACTGGCGGGGCAGTTGCAAGTGTCCACGTGCAATGGGCAACCGCCCTCCCTCACCCTCTGCAGCAGCTCCAGATGTCCGCCATCAGCTGCAGCAGAGCAAGTGTCTTCATCCCAGGGGCAGTCTTGCTTCCTTGCCCGTCGCAACAGCTCCAAATGCCCCCCGCTTGAACAAGAACTTGCGCAAGAACATTCTTTCACCCCAAGGGCCTTGCTCCCTTGCCCACTGAAGCAGCTCCAGATGGCCCTGTTGCACTTCTCTGCGGGAGAAATATGCCTGTATTTTGGGCCTATTTCTACCGATTTGGAGCGGCCTTCCTCCCGTTGAAGATGAAGTAGCGAATTTCTTCTCCTTTGTGCTTCAACTCCGTAATCGAACAGGGGGTAGAAGCAGTACCCATACAGGAGGAGTACCGGTATTTCTCCTTTCTCGCTTAGATTCCAACATCGGCTTTAGTCGCTCTGAAGGGGTCACCTTTTAGTTTCCCTTTCGTGCGGGGAATTTGAAAGGAATGTCATCGCCTGCCGTGAATGGGAGGAGATAATGGTTGCGGTATATGGTACTACAGCCGCCCGCATGCAAATTATGGCGTTATGTAGGCACATGGATACCCATACTTGCGGGTCTATTGTTGCTTCCATATTCCTGCGGGACTGGAGAAAGGTTCGTGATGCTTCTCATCTGCCATGAAATCCTGCTGAGGCTAGGTGGCCAGAGAAGGAGGACACTGTTACAACGAGTGTATGTTGCGAGCCGCTTTGACCGCATGGCGCCGATACGTCCACCACCTGCCAGAGATACCCGCCTCCTTCCCACTCACGGACACAGATCCGATGTGTAAATGTCTTCCCCCGGCAGTGGTACATGACGAGTTCCATGCGCAGTGTATATCCACTCTGGAGGATCAGCCAGTAGGCTGTGCATTCACTGGCTTACGGGTACATGCAACAACTCATTGAGGGCGCCTTCTCAGCGGGCTGGGGCAACGAAACCAGGTAAGTGAGCGCATCGTGCACTTGATGTGCCCGGTGTTCAAATGCATTGGCTTTGGTCAAGGGCGGCAGCTGCGTAACATGATTGTGTCAGTCCGCCTTTTGGCTGAGCCGCTGAGAGCGGCGCACAGGCGGCGGCGTTCCGTTAACCGCGGGCTCCGCTGCCTTTGGGGCTCGTCCCTTTTCCGGCTTGCGGTGCGGGGTGGCAACAGGCGGAGGCGGCGGGATGCCGCTGAGCGCATGGAACGCGGCGCCGCAGGGCGCAGTGAAGTCGGAGTCGGCGCCGCGCAGGGTGCCGAACGCCGCATGCACCAGGCACACAGTGACCACCAGCGCTTTGGCCTGCCGACATGAACACACAACGGCACCCGCAGGGCGGTGAGTCGGCAGGGGGAAGGAAGCCAAAGGGCGATAGTTTAAAGCCCAAAACATACGCGGCATAGCGAATTCCTACGCCACCGATGATGCGGATGATGCGGCTTGTCCTCACGCCGCTACTGCGTACTGCGCCGGCAAGTGCGCCACCATGCGGACCCCCAAAGGCACTATCGCGGCGGGCGCACGTGCAACGGAGCCCCTTGACAGTCAGATCTTTCCTGAGAACCATGTCCTTGCCCATTGTGATAGACGCACTACAAGTCAACACACTAGTGCCACCTGCAGGAGCACAACACTGCACTGCAATGATATACCGGGGGTCCACAAAGCTTACAAGCAAGCCCTCATGCGACCATGAACGACCGCTGCCATGGGCTGCCATGGGTCTATGACTAAAGCTGCGGTTATGTTACTGTCATATTGGGAACGTTGATTTAGGTGCTGATTAGATATGCTTAGGGGATGCGCATACTGTGCTAAGTCTGCTCTACATGCGGTACTGTATTTGTTTGCAATAATCATTTGGAATGACAATCCTGGGTAGGTTCAGTAAGGATCGGCACGCTTGCATCATGGCAGGTATGATGCCACAACGATAGTTGACAAGAGTTGAAGTAGATGAAGTAGTGATAAGGCTGGACTGGCTGACCGGCCTGCTGGTGCCTCCTTGGATGTCAAGTATCAAGTCAACAAGACACGGGTAAGCTAGGGGAGGGAAGGGGGCCTCTCCAAGGCCAATTATGAGTCGCACAATTATTGCCCATGTTCCAAGCCCCCCATAGTGTCCAGCGTGCTGACATGCGCCACTGTAAGCGCAAGTGCCCGAGTCCCAGCCCTGCTACCTACCTGCTCTGCCTCCAGCCGAAGCGCCTCGGGCAGGTGGTATACGGCGATGAGGAAGACAGCGGATCCAAGAAAGCCGGAGCGCATGGACCACCCGGGGGCGGAGAGCTCGGCGGGCTTGGTCTGCATGCCCAGCGTGGCCTTGATGGCATCGCACAGCAGCGTGCTGCCTACACCCCCGATGGTGCCCATTACGAGATGCGCGCCGTGCACGCCGGGGTACAACGCCACCGCCAGCGCGGTGTTCGTGCATATGCGGGAGGAGCGGGATAATGTAGTAGATAGCCGGCACAGCAGGCGCAACGGCAGCAGCTTGCTCATCGGCCAGTCGCCCAGTCGCGTGTAATTCACGACATACCTGCGTGTGAAGCATCGGGTTGGGGAGCGGGCCCAGTCAGGGAGTCGGCAACAAGGGGCGCTTGCGGGGCGGAGGGAGTGCGGATGTGGTCGGAACGAGGCACTCACCAAGCGGCGGCAGCTAGCGGCAGCAGCCGGGGGTCCCTGAACGCGGGTATTGGCGCCACGTCAGGGCGCATGAAAACCAGAGCGCTGAGAGTGCCGCTCCCGTAGGCGCCGAGGAAGTAATACAGGAAAGACAGCAGTGCGCGGTGGCCGCCCTGGTGGAGCGCGTCCAGCCGCAGCGCGACGGCGCACCACAAACAATGTGCCACCGACGCGATCGTGGTGCCACTGAAACCACTGTAGATGGTCGACAATGTAGTGAGAGTCTCCCGAAACAAGTCCATCTTGACTGCCCCGCGACGGCTGATGGCGGGCCGAACACGTCGGCCGAGAGCTCAGCGTGTCACTCGGGCAAGCAGTACGCCGGTGCCGCGCGAGTATGAGGAACGGGAACCCGTATTGACCCCCCAAGTCCGGGCTTCTCGCTAACCCTGGAGGTTTGCACTGGAAGCGGGTTCACTGGGAGACGAAGAGCCTGCGCGGAGCAGGCCTGGCGACATCGGCGGCCGCATGCCGCGCGATGGCGCCTTTCCGCTCTTATTCGGGGATCGGGCCGATGATGGCGGGCGGATATCAGCATAAAATAGAAAAATTCACATACTATGATTGTAGATGATACATAACATAAATTGCAGAATGCTTCGGCAATTTGCTTGTTAGAACGCTGATATCCAGGCTGCCGGAGCATGTGAATAGTCATATTGAAGTACATCGAAAAAAGCATCATGTTTACGAATGTCGGTGCGGTTATACGAGGCTTGCCAGAGTGGAGCACTTTTCTTGACTATACAAACGGAGCGTCGCCTACCAAGGGCTTTCCGCAACTCGATCGCTGCCTAAACGGCCGTCGTAGGTGACGCTTTCGAACTCCAGAGGCCCATAACTCATATTCAGTCTCGGCTTCTCAGATCATCATCATCTACCAGTAAAAGTAAAGTAACAACAGTTCATCGCCATAAATACGTTGAACCAAAACCCGTTGTATTTCGGGTAAGGTGTGCCAAACACTTCTATCGCCTACAATCCTTAACTCATAAGGCAGGTCCGATTTATTGTTATGTTTTAGTGCTCTATCTACTTTCCGGAGAAACAGAGGGGGAGGTTCACTTTTAAGTGGCCTCAACTTTATGTTCACGTAGTGAAGCAATACTTGGCGGCTAGGGAGCGGTGCATGAACGGCTGGGGGCTCATAGCCCCGCACCTCCGCCGTGACGATACTGTGTTGGTTACATGATAGCGTCTAGAGAACGCACAGACAGTCTTTAATATCCAAGCTAGGCATACAGCAGCTTAGCAGCATCATAGCACTACATGGAAGAGTGGATAGGCCACCGTATGGTTGGTTTGTCATGATGCTGACTGTAATATGATGATGGTTCCAAAAAGTGCCTCACCCCCTCTCCATTTTATGCTTGCATATACGGCAGGGAACACCCTTCTGCACACAGCCATGCATTGAAACCATTAAACAAGTCATGCTAGTGCTAGTTACTATGCAACTTGGGCATGTTCTACTATGTACTGTGAGAACTACTAAGTAGAGGGGGCCGCGGGGGGGGGGGGAGGGGGGGGAGGAAACAGAGGAGGAGGGGTTCTAAAACATAAAATTAAATCGGATCTGCCTAATCAGTCACAGTTTCTCAAACCAGTTACTGGTACCAATGAAACCAAATTGTGCCTTTTCAAGATATTTCAAAATCCGTTTGATGGGTTTGTGTGGGGTTTAAGCATATATTCTTGCCCTAAACCCTATTGAACTCTATAAATACCCTTCACATCGAAAGGATTCTGAAAGATCTTGAAAAAGTACAATATGGTTTGGTACCAGTAATTGATTTGAGAAACTGTGATTAAATATGAGTTAAGGATGATAGGCGATTAGTAGGTACATGAGCTAGCGCTGCAAAAGGCTACCAGGAAACCACCCGAATAGGCAATAGAAAACGTCCACTACAACAGTTCTGATAGTCGAATAGAAATGTTGGGCACACCACACCTTACCCGAACCCTCCTCGTACTGTATATTGTACAGTGGTACGCGAATAACATCGCCTTGACCGGGGACGATATTTTAATATTTCAATCCTTTTATCTTTATGTTTTGTTTTTTGTCCGCCCCCTGGGACAGGACTGGCACCACTGAAACCCTTGCAGCGTCTCTACGACGGCCGTTTGGGCAGCAATTCAGGTACGGACAGCCATGGGTTCGCGACGCTCCGTTATAGTGATCAAATTGCCGAAGCATTCCGCAAGACCAATTGAAAGCAAGTCATGGAATTTCCAACACTGTTGGATCGCCGTCTAAAACACTGCCATGAAATCACCCGGTCCGGGCCACGTCAAAATGTCTGCCCTATCCGTTTGGGCGTCGGCTGATTCGAGTTATGCGAGTTGGGCCAAACCCCAACCCGCGGAGCAAAGCATTTCGAGAGTGCGATAAATGTGCCGCAGCAAAAAATTTTAAAGGCAATGTGAAGGAGGGCCTGGCGCCAAAACTAGAAAAATTTCCCATTCCCAGTTGAATCCAGGGCGCCGTGAAGGGAAGAGGGGATCCCGCCCAAAATAAAAGCAGCCAAGTCCTCGTGTTGCCAAAATAAAAGCAGCCAAGTGCTGACGCAAATTGACTGCTAATAAAATCCCCGAACTCCGGAACTAACAACTGTCCAACTAACAATTGGCCACTGTTATGACGGTGATACCCCCACCGCGGGCGGCACCCCACCAAAAAGCGTTCTGTTGTCTCAAGCAGATTCACTTCGGCCGCGCCACATGCAGGACAATGTTATATATGTGTTCAAGGAACCGCCCAGGCAGGCACAATCCGGGCCAATCGGTGGGTAGTGGGAAATACTCGGATGCGTTATTGTGTCATTTTGTGCATCCCGGTCACCACCCCCGCGGGGACACCGTGGCTGCCGTGCTATGGCAACGGGTTTGACGCATGAGTCGCATGGGCATGTATACCCCATGTGTTAGTAAGTACGGGCTAACGTTGCCGACAATTCGTAGCGCGCCCACACCGATGCCTTTACTAATTTAGGGGCATCGCGCGCGGCTAGTGACCTCCACTCAAGTTAAAGGTGCGCCCCCTTAGCTAGCCCTACATTCGACCTAGCTAGTCGATCTAACCACCGCACATTCCCCGACGTCCACGTGTTAGGGTGCGCCCGACTTTGTTGATTTACTAAGTAGGCTATACATGTGTTTTAAGTCGGATGCTTTAAGGAACGCACGAGTCCGTGCTGCAGCGGCCGTAGCCTCTAAGGTCGCAATATCTTATTCGTCCCGCGTTATCGGTGCTACAGTGGCAACCCCCACGGATTTCTTACCCACGACAAGAAGGCACCGCAAGCACTCATTGAGAACGGCTTGTAATTTGCTTGCACCGCTAGTACTATCCATTCCCCACACGTAGTCAAACCCGTAAGGTAGACTGAACCGGTCCAACACATGTTTTGACGACAGACACACGCGCATTGATAGGAATTATGTCCCGTCCATCACCGACTAATACCGAATCGAGCGCCTCAATTACGCGCTGAATACCCTTCTAAACGCGGTCGTCTACTACGTGCCGCATACCTAAATCCGAATTAATGACCGTACCCAAATACTTATGTTCATTTACAACCCGCCCCCCCCCCCCCCCCCACCCCAAGCTGCCATCGGGCAGCTTGTTCACGAATATCGGCCTAATGCTATCACCCCGCACTTGAGTGCTGCAAACGCCATGAAATGGCCCTCCGCCCCTTGGGAAAAGTGGGCGAACATGGCATGCAAAATTTCTAACGACGAGCATGTGAGACCAACAACGACATGAATCCGTGTAAAACTGACCCGGTACTACATGTAGTGGTTACCTTGACGCTAATATGTCGGTCCACCCAGGTACGTCACACCCTATATGTGCTGTCATGTCCCGTGGAATATATCGATGGGTATGTTGAATAAGAGGGAGTGAGCAGGGCATCCTTGTCAAAGGCCACGCTCTACGGTTATGGGGTCTGATAGTACTCCCGGGGCCGCCTCTGTCTCAACCCGTACCATACTATCCTTACACAAAGTTTTAAGGAAGGAAAGCATATGACCCGTGAGTCCTATGGATTGTAGTTTCAGAAATAAAAGCTCATGAGGCACGGTGTCATATGCCTTCCAAAAGTTGATAAATCCCACGTACGCGGGTAGACCTAATGCTTGGGCGGCGACGAGCCGCGATATCGAACAAGCTGCTAGCGACTTGCATGGGCCCCCCCTCATGCCGCATAAATTCCGCTTGCCAACGGCGGATTAAATAAAGCCCTTTAGCATGGCAGACGTCATGCATGCCTTGGGGAATTATGGTCGTATATACGAGGTTTCATAGCGGGCGCACCCGTAGTCGAAATACCCCCAAATTGAAATTGAATTACATTGAATTACAATTGAATTACAACATGCTGACTTAATACTCTACATTGCCCAATACGAGTTGCTTTAACAACCCGCTTTATCCAACCGTTGTGATAGCCGGCTTCCTTCTGTTGGCCCGCGCCCCTCCTCCTTCCATGCCGCTTGACGTGGTGCTCCCCCCCCCCCCCCCTCCACTCCTTGCCGTAGAGGGGGTGTCGTGTTTTGTGATCGTCGGAAGCGTGTCTGTTAATGGTGGATGTGTGAGGTCGGGTTTTGGGAGGTACTGAGTTTGTACACGGTAGGTTTGAGGGAATGTCGGGATATGCGGAGGAGTGTATCTAGCCACATCCGATTGAGTGGTTTCGGAGTTTTCTATAGAGGCGGATCGCAGCGGCGCCGGGGGGTGGAGGGGGTTTATTTGGGGGTTGCTTCTTGGGGCAGAGGACCGTGAGTTGATGGATGGCTTTAAGTGTGAGTTTGTGCATGGTACCGCTGCGGCTTAGGGTGACGGGGACTATTTCAATCGGACACTCCAGCCTTGTTGATATACGGCGTCCACCATGTACTTTTTTTTTGATGAGAGCGTGTACGCTGGCATGATTAAGATCAGTGCAGTATTTGAATTCGATTATCTGTACTTCTTGGACTGCTATGGGATCACTGTTGGGGGATATGGATTCGGTGGCCGGGTTTTTAGGGTTTACGGGGGTCGGTCAGGGCCATGACCTGCCTCCACGGCGGCCGACCGGTCCACTCTCCTTTGCTGTGGCACGCTCCATCGAGCGCACGAGAGCCCGCCCACCCCCCCCTCTCTGTGGGCTTGTTTGCCCGCACATTCCTGATTGTCACAACCTGCAACCATCCCTGACATTTTCCGGCAAACCAGACGTTCCTTATGGAACTGCGAGTATGACGCGCGATGAGCTTGCGACCATATAGATTGTCGTCACTGCAGACCATGACGATATGCTGACGATTATTCATATCATATCAGTAGATACGCAAGCCCGCCAATAGCCCAATACTGTAGGCCAATAAATCCGGTACATGTCGAATTATCGTCGTGGTTTATATCAATTCCGCGATTTCACGTGGTCCAGCAAGATGATGACATTAACATTGATAAGATAATAAGGTTGGGGCAGGTGGGCCGCCAGGGGGCAGGTCACCACCAGCTATATGGACCCATGGTAGTGAGAGTGAGTCCTGCAGCTACGCGGTGTGAGAGTGCCAGACTTCCGCACGCTGTTTCGATGCAATGGATCTAGCTGTTATTTTGGGTTTTCTTCCGCGCCGGTGCTGAATACCCACCAGTACTGCCCTTTTGTGGTGGAGGACCGCGGCCGGCTGGGGCTCCGACGTGTTTCATACCGCTGGCCGGCTGGGGCTCCGGCTCAACATCTTCGCGTTGTTGTTAATCGCGGTGAGCACCTGCCCCGGCGAAAGTTCCGCTTTGACTCCGTGCTTCCTCTGCGTACATTCCGTGAAGGGTCTGCGCAGTTATGCCGTCAGCCGCCCAATGGAGTTCTGTCAGCACATGCATGCAGTTGGGCAGGAGTTGTTGCAACGTGTGCCTGTTTGCGTACATGATACCATGGGCGGAAATCTCGCCAACGGTAAACAGGAGCCTAAGGTGTTGTGTGTGTGCGCGTGCCTTCTCATCCCCCTCTTCTGCTGCTGCTCACTCACAGTCGTGGTAGCGCACGGCAGATGTAGCTGAAATAGCCTCTAATTGCAAAAAGTCTACTAAACTTTCGCAGCTAGCTCAGGCAAATACATGATGGTGACGCTGTGATACCGAATCCGCTGGTCCTAGTTTCCCAACGCAGAACTGTAGCAAGGAGATGTGTGCCATTTCAGCTGTCTTTTTGTATCACTGTACAACACGAGTGGAAAACCTCCAAATGAATAATACCTTATTACGCAATTTGACCATGCAAGTGCCGCATCGCACAAGCATGCAGTGCTGCAAATATCATGGACTCAGAAAGTTCCAATGACTTCCTTCCTTACAACTTCATCAACATGCCGCACTTTATTGTCATTTCAATTCGTATTGATGCAACACTTTTATTGCGACTATCAAATACAATTTCATGAACAATGTATAATTTCATAGCGAATAGGGGGAGTCCATTTTGTCATGGCGTAATTGCCAAGCATTTGCCTCCTTATGGCTGATTAGAAGCACGAAATATGGTGCAAACTGCAAGCTTATTGCCGCGGGTTGGTCACCTGGTGTGCTGCCCGTCGCTGGGGGTGCTGCGCCCGATGAGGTCCGGGACCGAGGCAACGTCACTGCCGCTGCCGCTGCCACCCTCGCCAGGCAGCATGCCGCCCGCAATGAGGACGGGGCGCGTCGTGATGCGGTCGTCAATTGAGCGCACAATCTGAGCGCCGCAGGTGCCGGCGAACGCGCCGGCAAGCATGTGGTAGCGCGAGGTACTGGGCAGATGCTCCAGGTCGCAGTCGTGCAGGTACGTCGAGGTGCTGATACAGCAGGGCATCACCGCCCACATCGCGCCGGCGCGCTGCGCGCCAACGACCACATCGCGGTTTGCCTCATTGCAGGCATGCAGCGCGACGACGCAGTCATGGGGTCCAACCGTCGCCATGTCGTGCGCGTTTCCGCTCGCCCGGTCACCACAGCAAGGAGCGAAGGCTGCTCCGAGATCCGCCTCCCGGAAGTCGTCAAGATTCTGCAGCGTTGCGCGCCAGTCGGGCTGCTTCTGGCCCACCGTCTCCCATGCGGCGCAGTACGCTCGGAACGCTGGGTGCGGGGCCAGGTCGACGCACACCACGCGCTTGCCAGGAAAGCGGTACGCCAGCAGGATGCCCAGCAGGCCGTGCCCGCAGGCGAGGTCCCAGAGAGTGTCGACGCGCCGCCCGGGCTGCCCCTGCTCCGCGGCCACCACGATGTCGGATACCAACTGCGCATCAGCAGCAGCAGCGGCAGGCAAAGCCGTCCGTGAGCTCGCCTGCTGTAGTGTGATGGGTGTTGTCGGCCTTGTTGGGGGCAAATGTCGGTAGTGGACGATGCAACGCCAGCATGCGGCATCACTATCCACGAGCCACTACCTGCTTACGCCACGCTGCTACACTGCAAAAGGCAGGTTGCCCTGCTAATCAGTAAGCTATGCCAAGGACTTGCTCGCCTCCTCCCTGTGCCCATACGTATATTACTACCCTCTACTGGAACGCACTCGCTGTTGTGATCAGTGGCCATCATCAGGCTTTGGGCTTCACCGTGGAGGCTTTCCGTGGGAGTGAGTGGCAGAGTGAAGTCGTGCCAGAATGACAGGGGGAGAATTTCGGGTGGGAGTGTGTTTGGGCATTGTTGTGCGGATGCATGAGCTTTGGCTACAAGGTATATATAACATACATATAGCGACTACATGCATTCCAGGTGCAGGCACGCACATTTTGTACCTGTGGTCGTCTGCAGTACATCCAGTCGCCTACAGGCCTTGTTGTCTGTCCGCTGGGTGGAGCGGTGGTCTCCTACTCAGGAGGTCCCCGGATCGATTCCCGGCTCTGTCATGTCAGGGCAATATCGCCCCAACGTGTCCCGGGTTCACCCGGTTGATGCATTAGCGACTAAGCCCCTCGGGGTTCGAATGAGGCAGCGGTCTAATGGCTATGCCAGACCTTCGACTGCAGTTGGCGCACGAGGTCAATGGCTGGGGCGGCTTCGGCCGATGATTCCGGGAGAGCCAGAAAGAAGCGGAAAAGTAAAGCATCTCTTGTTACTCTTAGCTGCAAAAAAATGACCAATTTATTATAATTGAAATCCCATTTCTCGCGCATTATTTTCTCACACATAAATATGGTATTATTGGAGAAGGGGGGGGGGGGGGGGGGGGGGGGGGGGGGGCGTGACGGGGGCACCTTGAAGGCTTCCAGCGTCTCAAACAGCTCGTTCACACGCAGGTAGCGACCCTCCCCCGCGGCGTCCACCGCGTGAAAGATGGCCGGCAGCTCCGGAAAGTACCGCCCGAAGGAGTCGCGCAGGTAGGCGTGGAATCGCGCTCGCAGCGCCGGCGGCAGCCCAGGCACCGTGGCGCCCGGGTGCATCGGGAAGGCGGGCAGGTCCACGGCCGCGCTCCACCGCGCCTCCACCGCCGCCGTGCCAGCCCCCGCGTCCGCCCAGCGCGGCGCCGCGGTCGCAAAGTCGCGCCACGCGCCGGCGCGCCCCGCGTCTACCTCCGAGTGCTTGCGGCCAGCCGTGTGCGCGCCCCAGTTCTTCCGGCTGCTGAAGCCCAGCCCGCAGGTGTCGCAGTAGTAGCGCCACCCAGTAGCCGCCAGCGTGGCCTGCACATCGGCTTGCTCCATCGCCATCGCGACGCACCCTGCCCCGTGCCCGCTCCGCCCTCGTGCTCGCCGCCGCCTGCGTGTGCTATCTGGCGGCGCGGCGACGGCGCGGCTGCCGCGGTCTCCGGGGCGGTGTGAAAAACCGCGCGCGTCTGATGGGAGCGGGCTGCGGCGAGGGCGTCGACGCGCTGCGCCCTGGACTGGTGGCGACTGATGGGAATATATAAGCGACGAATGGAATGGCGAGCCGCGGGAATGGCGAGCCGCGTTAAATCTGAGGCCCGGGGGGGGGGGGGGGGGGGGGGGACAACGAGGATTGGCGATGAGCTGTGCTCGTACTGTAGACAACTACAGCGCAAGTTTCGTAGTAGTCCTGCAATTTTCGGGCTGGTACGGGCCGGCAGTACCAGGAAGGCTTTACCACGTACACGCTAGTATTTGTATATCATTGCAAGAATGACAATACGACCTGACCTGCTGTCAGCCGCATGTCGTGCTGGTATAGTGTCGTTAAATGCTGTTTTCAGAGCATTGCTTATGGACACTTACCAAAGTAAATGCGGCAGCAATGCTGTATTGATGGCTGAATTGAAGCTATTTGGCTGCTCGGATAGAGCATCCATCGCCGTCCTGTCACTCTTGCACGCTATTTCAAGTTGTTGCAGCGTCATGCGAAGAAACGAGTTTGGAAATTAGTCTGCTGGCAAGCCGCCGCGTTCTCATCAGCCATCAGGCAGCATTATTGCTGTTTGCGAAGTGGTAGAGCGTCGTTGGTACGAGTACATACGAGATGTAGTTCTTACAAACGGATTGTGATACCAAAGTATGAGCCAAGGTGCTGTTAATAATATGCATTCGTGTCTATCTATTGCTTCTCAGAGGCCCAAGCCGCTGTTATAAGAAAGGAAGTAGCATTTCTTTTGGAAATCCGTCTGCTTCAAAACAAGACAAGCAGTCGGGAGATGCAAGTAAAGGGACAATGTCCGCATCAACAGGGGTGAGTATGTCTTGCTGATGCTGTAATTCTGCCAGACACCCTGCGGCACAGCGGCAGCGGCAGGGGCGCCCCCTCATTTCGTCTTTTTCTGGCTGACAGAGCTGTCCAACTCCACGGCATCAGCTGAGGAAAGGCCCTTTGCCTTTAAGGTCCGGTTGGCCTTTGCTTTGGGCGCCGCGGGCTGCTGGGCGGAGGGCGGCAGCGGCTGGGGAAAGGGCGGGATGCCGGACAGCGCGTGGAAGGTGGCGTCAAAAGGCCGCGTGAGGTCGATCTCCGCGCCCCACAACGTGCTCAGCACTGCTTGTAGCAGCAGGATGGTGGTCACCAGCGCCTTGGCCTGCGTTGTCAGTAGTAAGATCAGCTCTGCAAGGGTTACCCTCGCCCAGCAATAACTTCACAGCATGTCTCAAGAAGGGGGGGGACCTGCAGTGGCTCGAGCTGAAACTCCTGTGGGAGGTAGTGCACGGCTGACAGGTACACAGTGGCGCCAAGGAAGCCGGAGCGCAGCGCCCACGACGGCGCCGACAGCTCTGCGGGACGCGCCAGCCCGCCAAGCGCATGCTTGATGGCGTCGCACAACAGGGTGCCGCCGGTGCCGGCGATGGTGCCCAGCAGCAGGTGCGCGCCGACTACCCCTGGATATAGCGAGGCCGCCATCTCTGCTCGTGCGCAGATGAGACCTGCGCGGCAGTAGCTGCGTGCGTCACGCGAGACGGGAGCAGTGTCAAACCTCTCCCCAACCTGAATGGACGGATCTCTAATGAGTGCTAGGTGACACCCAGCCAGAGTGAGGCCGAGGTGTGTGAGTGTGTGTGTGTGTGTGTGTGTGGGGGGGGGGGGGGGGGGGGGGGGCAATTGAGCTGTTTGAATGGGGGCATATCAGGGGAGAGCTTGGGTGGCGGGGCGCACGTGGTGGCCAGTCGGCAGATAAGTCGGACCAGCGGCAGGCCCAGCAGCCAGGCGCCGAGCCTGGTATAGTGCACGAAGTACCAGGCGGCGGCTATGTAAGGGAGCAGGCGCGCGTCCACGAAGGCTGGGACGGGCGCCATGTCGGGGCGCATCATGAGCAGCGCCGTCAGCGTGCCGCCGCCGAACGCGCCCGCGAAGACGGCCCAGAAGGACAGCAGCCAGCGGTGCCCGCCGGCGTGCAGCTCGGGCATCCGCAGCACCGCGGCGCAGTACAGGCAGTGCAGCCCCAGAATGAGGTCCGTCGGGCCGTTGCCGCGGGCGTACAGCGCGGACAGCGCGGTGAGCCCTTCCCGCAGCGCGGCGCTGCCCGGCGCCACGTACTCGGCGACGTCTCTCAGGAAGGTGGCCATGCCGAAAACCGCGCTGCGAGACACCCACTAGCGGGCTCGTGCTCCAGATGCTCTTGTCCGGTGCCTGCCCAGCAGTGCCGCCGGCGATGAGACAACAGTCCTGATACCTTGTATCAACTCTGTCCTGTGCCCTCTGAAGCTCCAACCCCCTAGAGTCGCTACTCCTATCGCCAGCAGCATGCGAATTGCGAAACACAGTTCGCGACCAGAGACCTGTATCTCACTTCCAGTAGCGACCAAGGATTACCTGTACAGGTAGTAGCGCAGCACGCAGGCGAGGTGGCGAAAAGCAGACCAGACGACGCGCGTAATCGCCATCATCGGTCGCTATGGTGACGCAGTGCGTAAGGATTAATCATCAAGCCCTCAGGCCGCAGTAATATACCGCCGGTTGGATATGTAAGGCGCATAAACATTTCACACATTCGCGGATGAAATAATTGACATGATTCATGCAATATTGCGGTTCGTCGATACAATATATGCGTTGACTTACCGGTAAATTTAACCCTGTCCGTTCCTTGCGGCCGCTCTGCGCGTGCAATCTGCGCCTGCGCTTCGCCATGCGTTGCCGGTGAACGATATTCGCGGCGGGGTTCCATCAGGCGCGCGGCGCCTCACATCGGACATATGCCCACACCGACCGACAGGATATCGCCGGCCGCAGACCAGGTATCCGAACGACGCCCCGATTCAGCCCGCGCCCTGTGCCCGTGCTCGGACGCGGTGGCAATGGCGGACGAGCACGCCGGCGGCGTGGTGGCGGAGACCTCATCCGGCGGGCAGCAGTGGTCGGGCGGGGACGATCTGTTCGAAGCGCCGTTGCAGGCGGAGGCAGAGGAAGCCGGTGGCGCCGACGGACAGCCGCAGGTATCCTTAGGGGACGCCGTCGTCCTGCCGGGGTCGGGCGGCGAGGTGCAGGGCTCTGTGTTCCTGGGTACGGCTGGCGGCGTGGCGGAGGGGCCGAGCGACGGGGAGGACGAGCGCGCGGGGGGCGAAGCGCCGGGCGCCTTCGGCCGCTCGTACAGCTGGCTCGATGGGGAGTTCATGGCATCCTTCCAAGCCAAGGTGGGTGAGCCGTTGGTGGCTCGCTTTGGCGTTGCTTGGTTAACTTCAATAACGGGGTGCACGGGGGTTCCTCCGCTTCCTCGATGGGGTGGCCCCTCATACCTCACCCGTCTCAGGCGCCGCCTTCACAAAACCCATCCGGCTCCCCCTGCACACACAGGCGCCCGGCTTCAGGCCCAAATTTGGCGGGGAGGAGCTCCAGCGAGCTTTTGCCGCGTTGGGTGGCCCTGCGCTGCTAACGCCCCCCGAGGTGGCTTGTCGACTTGTCCTCCTGTATTGGTCCACAGCTCTGGCCGTGTGGGGCTGTCCCTGCACGGGCAGAGGGGCAATGCGCGGGGGCTGAGGTGTTGCACGACCGCCCCCCTTGCCTGTATCTTCTCTGTAGGGACAGTTGCAGGCGGAACAGCCGGGCGGATCGACCCCCAAGGGCAAGGCGCAGGGCTCCCCGGCGCCCAAGGTCCCGCTACCGCCGCTGCTGGCACGCGAGGTGAGGCGCCAGGGGCCACCCTCCCTCCGCGCATTTCCTGCATTGCTCCGCGCTGGCCGCCCTCTGCGGATCAGTTGGCGGATGCTTCTGCGGATCAGTTGGCGGATGCTGGCCCGGCCTGTATCCTGTGGCCTGCAGCTGCTGGCAGACACTGGTGGCATCCGGGCTGAGGCTGCGATGGGCCCGCGGGGTGTCTTATAGGCGGGCGATGCGCGCTCGCGGGAGCTTGTGTTTGCCGCCAAGCGGCACAGCGCCGCTGCCATCACCAACCCGGACGACTTCCACGCGCACTACAACCACGGTCTAGTGCTTCAGGAGCTGGCCAGCGTGAAGGGTCGGCGGCCCGTGGACCAGGAGCGGCTGCTGCTGGAGGTCCTGCCCCTTCCCTGCCCTGCCCCTCAGGCCGGCTAGCTCAACAGCGCATGGGGACGCACACCCTGATGCGGCTGCCGCCGGTGGCGCAGGCATGTGAGTGCTACGGCGCCGCGCTCACCATCTGCCGCAGCGCGCATGCTGTTCTATACAACTGGGGCGTTGCGCTGACGGACCTGGCCAAGCTCGCCAAGGTGAGGGAGGTTGGGGGGGGGGGGGGGGGGGCACAAACCAGGGAAGGCAGGGCGAAAAGGGTTGGGGCAGGGGGGGGGCTGCCTCTGGATAGGGCTTCCCTCAGGGTGGCTTGACTGACGCGTAGTGGTCGGCGGGCGCTGCGCGCAGATGAATGGCTCCGGAGAGATGCGGCAGTACCTGTACACCGCAGGCGAGAAGTATGCGGCGGCGCTGCGCTGGAACCCGCGCAACCCACAGGTGCGGCCGCCCCCCCTGCTGCGCAATACACATCCAGCCCGTGTGCCGAGGATGGTGCCTCGTCTGCCACCTTGCCAATTGCATCCCTAGCCAGTAGGGAACTCGCCACCTGCCAGGCAGCCTCTGCCGCCTTACCTTTCCTACTCGTGGGATGTCGCGAGGGCAGCCGCGCTGTCCTCACCCCCATCCGCCTGGCTGAGCCTTTTGCAGGCGCTGAACAACCTGGGGCTGGTGCTGCAAGACCTGTCGCTGGGGCTGCCGCTGCCGCAGCGGCAGAAGCTGATGGGCTGGGCCGCCGAAAAGTTCCGGCGCGCCATGCGGCTGCGGCCTGACTTCCACCGCTCCGCATACAACCTGGGGACGGTGTACTACGCGCACGCGGCCGCTCTGGGCCACCACCAGGTGCGCTGCTGCTTCCCCCTGGAATTGACCCTCGCAAGCCGTGGCATTCCCCATGGAAGGGGGGGGGGGGGGGGGGGGGGGGGTTGACAGGGGGTGAGGGGAAGAGGGGCTTTGAGGCAACAGGTAGCCCGCAATCTACAGAGCAGCTGGGCATATGGTTGGTGGCTTCCGGCATAATTGCCATCAACGCGTCTAGCAGGCCCACGGCACGTCCCAGGGCAGCACGGGTAGTGCAAGCAGCATCGTTCCCGCGTACTGTTACCAGGAGTAGTGGCTCTTGTGTTTGGGATTGCCTCCAGGAATCAAGTGGCGATTGACATCGCTCGGCACATCGCTTGCCAAAGGAACATTCCATGGCTAGGACATTCCAGCAGGCAGAGATCGCCTGGGTATAGGCGGATCTGTGCCCGCCTTGTTCTGTCAATGTCACATTTGTTTCCCCAGCGCCCTGGCATGGCACGCCCTTTCATGCAGCCTGCTGGATTTGGGGTACATTTCATGGAGTCCAGGGCTGATGTCTGCCTCGTCATCGTGCTTCAGCCGTCGCTTGCTCCAGGCTGTGACTGTCCCCACTGCCCGCTCTCAACAGTAGATGATGGAGATGCTCGGCTCTGCGCCCCCTGACATGTGTGCTTGCCATGCTGCAACGCGCAGTGGCCCGGCACGGAGGGCGCGCCCAGCAGCACGGAGGGCTCTGTGGACGCGCTGTTCCAAATGGCGGCGCAGTACGTCTGCCTCGCGTTTGCGCTGGAGCCGTACAAGGAGGTGTACCAGAGCTCGTACGCGGTGGTGCGTGCACAGCTGCCGCTGCCATACCTGCGCTCCGGCTACCTGCGCAAGATGGCCCCCGGGCCCGCCCCGCTGTGCCGGGTGTGGATCCCGCCCCGCTCTGGGCACTGCGCCTTCCTTCCCCTTTGCAGCATTTGCTCGTCGGGATGCTTGATGTACTACTCCCAAAAGTCCCAACTGCCTCTGCTTCTTATCAGAGAGAGAGGGGGGGAGAGAGAGAGACCGTACATGGAGCTATAGGTAGCTGGATCTGCTTCTTATCAATATTTGCGTGTATGTATGTGTGATGGTGCGCCACTTTGAACACGATGTGGACTTGCGCGGCGTTATAAATTTACGATATATCGTAATATATTTATATACTTATTTTGTGACCTTTTCATGATAAATTTCTGATTTGTGAAATGGCGTGCCGATGGTGATGGTGGTGTGGCAGGAGCGCTGGGTGCGCAACTGGTACGTGCTGGACGAGCAGTGCCTGGCGGAGGTGGAGGCGCCGCGAATTGAGGAGCACCGGGCGCTGCGTAAAGAGGCGCTGGTGCGCACCATGGCCCCACACGCGAGCGCGGAGGCGGCGACGACGACGGCGGCGGCGGCGGCGGGGCCGTCAGGCAGCGGGGCGGCGGCGGCGGCGGCGGGGGCCGGCCTGATGAGGTGCGCACCAGGGTTGCACTATCCTGCTGAATGTGTGCGTTTGGCATCACACACGTGCATGCCGTAGTAAGCACTTATCTTTCAACGAACGACCAACCGCCATGCCTCCATGATCTACGCATACCGTTGGTGTCAGAAGCGCGACAATCCCGAAGTCGTGCCATAAGCTTTACCACCGGTGCTCATGCGCGTGCCATCAGTACTCAATTTTTTATTATATTCACTTTTTGAACTCTACTTGTACGTTTCGGGTCGTTTCGTTTTTCCAGGGGTTGTATGGACGGGTTTGGTGGTCAGCAGGCGGAGTTCCGGCGTGGCGGGTGGTATTTGCCAGTCATGGGGCGGTCTGGGAAGGCGGGGGCCTGCTTACGCACTTCACCTGTGCCTAATTACGTCTGGAAAAGAATTGGGCTAGGGTGATGAAGCCCTGGGCATCTCGGCGCTGTTTGCTACCAAGGTATTCCATAGTGTATGCTTTTATTGCCTATGATTGTGACATGCAGCATGCGTAGCCACTCAGTGTGCACTTATCAGTCTGCCTATCTTTTGCCGTACAGCGTGACTCATTAGTGTCAGGGCATACGGCCCGCCGGCGGAGCTTGTGCACAGCCCCGGCGCGCACCGCGAGGATGGGATGGGGGCAGAGGCGTCCGTCTAGATTGGATGGTGAAGCCACGGTGATGGTGGGGACGCGTGCAGCTGACGGAGAGGGGGGCGGGCCATCGCCTGTTGTGTGGCAGGGTCCCGATGCACAACGTGCTCAGGGTGCAGCGCTGCTTCGACCCCAGCCTACCGGCGGGCGGCGCGCTGTGGCTGCAGCTGCGCGACTCGGAGGCGGGGATGTACCTGGTGGCGGAGGGCGAGGAGGAGGCGGAGTGCTGGGTGGACGCGCTGCTGCTCGTGGCGTTCCTGGTGGAGCAGCGGCGGGAGGAGGCGCTGGCCAGCGCGCTGAGCCGGTCGGTCGGCGGCGGCGGGGCCAGCAGCGACGACAGCGACTCGTAGCTACAGGTGGCGACCTAGCCCCGCAGCTAAGCCACTGAACGGTCACATCAGGCAGCTTTTGCACGGAACCGCAGCCACGTGTCGCACCCGTCCTCCGTGACAGCTGTCCGCCCCCGGGCGCCTTGGCCGCTGGGAGCTTTCATTCCCGCTCCCCCTCGCAAGGCCCTCAACCAGCTAGACGAACCTGGCGTTTTCTAGCTGCTGCGCTGAGGATTTAAAATCCGCCGGGTGCGCCCCTGCCCGGCCTCGCGATTGGCACTGATACACGCTTACTTCTTCTGTGGCCATGCTTAGTCTTAGGCTTACTAAATCGCGCCCTTCACATCCTGTTTAACTCTATAGGCTGACACCCCGATGTCGAGCCCTTGGCCCTTGGCTGACCGGCGAGCAGCGCTGCTGCAGTGCGATTCTATTTCGTAGATAAGGATTCGTTGGCAAATATGTACCGCCATCCTGAAGCAAGTGAAATGACTATACCGTGAATGAATACGTGTGAGTATGCTTGAAGAACGGTAGCGCAGCAATTAAAATAGTGTTGTGTCTTCACTTATCGATATGCTTTGGGACTTTGGGCAGCCGCATCGCTTGGGATGACCTGGTACTTTGGATCCGAAGTTCCATCTCGGACAACATCGACCGAGGTTGTGCCCCAGTCGCAAGACGCGATAGTAGGCTGCAGGTTCTTTACGTCAGACCGTGCGGGCGACCACGCGCTGGCCAGCAAGTGTTGATGCGCGGTTGGTGATATGTACCGACGCGGCCCAGCCAGCGGAGATGTACCATACCTGCTCGCTCAGTAGTTGGCCCAAGCTAGCAGTGACTGCGCCCCCAGTAGTGATAACTACACCCCTCCACATCAGTCCCAGGCCCCTTTCTCGCCGAATCCGAGCTTACGAATAGTAGGGCAGCTGAGTCTAGGGTTTATGACCTGAAGTCCTGGAATATTGCACATTTAGGCTCAGCCGTTACAACCATAGGGTGTAGGCAACCCCATTGGCCCTAGCAAGTGCCCTACACGAGTGGCACTTGCGCCACACTGAGCGTTTCCAGTTACCCCCACAGCAACGGGGGTCGGTGCCCCGCACGTCCCGCCGCGCATGCATAGACCATCGCCTGGTGGGATGGCCATGGGCGGGCGAGATAACATGTCAGCAAAGAGGCTAGGGTGTTTTTGCTTGGGGTGGGGCCATAGTGGCGTGCGCCCGTGCACGATGTGGCGTGATACCATCGCCACTGCAGTGCCGCCTTGTGGTGCAGCTCTCAAACTCGCGGTATTGCTCAGTGCGTTGCGAAGAAATGTCAGAAAATTTTCATATAAATACCAATAAAAACTACGCAAGCAGGGCTACATATTCCACAGTTACAGTACGGTCGTCTGAGGCAATTTAGGCCCTTTTTCGATTTTTTGGAAATGATATGTCGAAATTTGACGTCAATGTCAGCGTGTGGTCAACACGTTGGCGTGAAACTTTTCGCCAAGGGGATCTCAAAACCTGATACACGGTGGCGGGACAGTGTGTTGTATGTACTTGTGCACGGACTACTCACACTTGGCACATACCCCCCTTGAGCGATGCCCACGGCCGCCATGCCGGACCCCCCCTTTCACAACATTATTTCCACCAGCATCGACGCATTAACGTGCACGCCATTGCCGCCCCACTGGGCTCACCATGGCGCGCTATTAGCATGCACTGCTAAAGAAAAGCTTTGGGCTACGGCAAGGAGGCCGTGAGAACCCTCTCCCGCCTGCGCGTGCAACGATCACAGCCGCATTTTGTCCATGATTTTGGCCATAAACTATCGTCATCGATACATAGGGCTTGGTCCAGGTCGTTAATGACCTTTTTTCAATGCCCTACGTGTACGGTGGATAGTGATCATACGAAGGGTGATGTGGTATGAGTACGGGGGCTGTCCTGTCCCATGCTTATTTGTGCAGCGCACACGAGTGGCGCAATTTGTGGTGTTGAAGCTCTAGCGCCAGGAGCCCTGCTTTTGCCTGTATCGCGCTATCGCGGCATTCCCCCCAGCCGTACGACCCTGAGTAACACGCATGCACGCGTGCACGGCCTCAGTGTAGCCGCACATGGCATGTCGATCGAATTCGCAAACCCCACATATGTATACTACGCGTGAATCATTGACTTGTGAGTAAACTACGGGACGAATTCGGATGATGGATCGCCTACACCTGCTCGACGAGAGAACTTAACTTGATGAGAGAACGCCGGAGACTCGGAGTGCGTGGGCGGATACAGGCAACATAGCACAGCACGCCCCGTAATCGCCACCTGCCAGTACTTGTAAGTACGGGCGCCCACGAAGCGTGATCTGCTGCTCAGTAGCACCATCACGCTGCCAACGCGACGACGCCTTCTTTGCGCAATATACACTGATAACAAGCGGATATAATCCGTATTTTATTATTAATTGCAATCAAATGCGCCCTAATAAAGGATCGCCCGCCGCCTATGATCTCCAGGGCATCCGCGCCCCATCCACACATGTCGGATGTTTGCGCGGCCGATTAGTAGCAGCAGCACCGACGCGACTCCTATAGCAGTATGCTCGCTACATATCAGCACGTCATCACATACCCTGGCCTGTACCTGTAAATCCTGTAATACACCGTCCCTGTACGGCGTTACACGCATGCCTCCCCGCCCACCACGCCTCCTACCCTACACCGCCTCAGGCAATTCTCAGGCGGTCGCCTTCCGACAGCTACCCGCCCGAAGAGAATCGCAACGATAGACACACGATTCAGACAACGTCGGCATAGTCTTCTCGTGGCGACTTCCAAATCCACATCGTCCTCTTCCACCGCCGCAGGACATCGCGCCGCCGACACCACCTCATCAGCCGGTTGCCGCAACGCGTTCTCGCGCCGCGTCGCTTCGTTCGACCTCCAAGTTCGAACATTCCGCCGGACCGCCACTAGCGCCCGACCGGGGCATGGCTTCCGCCGTGAAGAGCAGCAGCAATCCGCAGCCCTCGTATGCGGAGAAGACCGTGCCACATCGCCATGGGCACAGCGGGCCGGAGCTGCTCGCCAGCGTCCCGGACCCCTCGCTGCCAAACTACATCGCGCGTTTCGACGCCAATGATCTCTCGCGATCCTTCGCGCAGGTCGGCATCGCCAGCCTCGAGCCAAGGTTACGCATCCGCCCGATGATCACGCCGATAGCCTCCCCTTTCGCCATCACTTCCCCCTTACACATTTATTACACATCGCGGATAATGGCGCGTCCGACGCCTATGCTGGCGCCCTCTCATGCGGTGGCCGCAGCAATTTTCGCTTCACAAATTATATACATTTACATCATGTTCACTATTTATATGAAATAAAACATGTTCCCTGCTGCGTCATTTGTACCGCGCATGCAGCGGCATCTCATATATTACTCAAATGCGTTTTCATGGTCCTCTCCACTTCAGCAGGATGTGACACTTGCGACACTGGGTAAGGGGGCCATAGGCAGCTCTGCAAAGGGCTGCAAGGTACAATCCGCATTGACCACATGCGTCTCACAACCCCCCCCCCCCCCCCCCCCCCCCCCCTTCCTCCCCCTCCTTCTCCTCTCCCAGAACATCATGCCTGGGCGTTGGCACTACGGTGAAGCCCGGCACCGTGGCCATGGCGGTGCGTGACGGCGAGCTGTACGCCATGCTGCCGGGCATCCACGCCTGGCGCACACACGCGCTGCAGCCCAAGCCGTACAAGACGCTCGGCAATGCCATCTGCTTCACAGAGACCGAGCTGGCCGGCAACGGCACCAACGGGCGGCAGGACTTCGAGGGGGGCATCGTCCTCACGCTGGGCCCCAATGAGATCGGCTTTGCCTACAACGTGCCCGGCGAAGGCGGCGCCTCCAGCGACTGGGGCTCCGGCGTGCGCCTCATCCCGCCCGGCTCCTGGATCCTGCGCTCCCCCATCATTGTTGCGCGCAGCAACTTTGAGGTCACCACCGCGGGGCAGACCAAGCCGGGCGGGGTAACGTCCTACATCCAGGAGGTGCAGGTGGGGCTGATGGACATCGCCAAGCCGCGCCTGGTCTACGTGCCGTACAACCATACTGCGATGTTCATTGACGGCAACGACTCCGTCATTGCGGACCAGGGCTTCCACTGGGCCAGCCCGGGCATCGAGATCTGCGGCCCCTGGGCACAGCACGAGCTGCAGTTCACGTACCTCGTCAACGCGCGCACGCTGGACAACATGCAGATCACCATCGAGATGGAGTGCTGGACGCAGATGGTCAACCCGGAGCGGTGAGCTGCATGACACCCCCCCCTCTCCCCCCCTGGGGGGAATTACCCTCTTTGCTAGCCGCAGCCACAACCATGCCATGACCCCGCTCTGGCCTGGCTTTATATTTCTGTTTTTCAACCCCCTCCCCCCCCCCCCCCCCCCTGGCGAGAACTATCTTTATCTCGAAATATATTTGAATACGAGACAAATCCTGCTCGGATCTTCTGACTCAATGTTGCAAAGCGTTTTTGTGAACCCAATGAAGCGGTATCGCAACCACAGCGGCCAATCCTCACACACACACACACACACACACACACGCTAAGCACCATGTGTGCCTCCTCTTGCGATGGCCCCAGGTATGTGAACGTCGCCGGCAAGGACCGGGACCCGGAGCTCTTTGTGAAGGACAAGCTGACGGCCAAGGCGAAGCAGCACGTGGCGCAGATCAACGCGCTGCAGGTTCGGTCGGCCGAGGAGAGCAATCCGGGCAGCGCCGCCGCCGCCGCCTTGGGCGCGGAGGCGGTGGGGATGCCGGTGGCAGCGGCGGGGGCGGCGGCGGCGGGCGGCCTGGCCTCCTTTGACGGCTTCACGGCCGAGGTGGACGGCGACGAGATCATGGTGACGGCGCCGGACGCCGAGGCGCTGTCTGAGACGGAGGTGTTCAGCCGCATCCAGTCCCTGCTGCACGACGTGCGTGGCTTTGTGGACGGCCGCTCCGCGACAGTGGCCAGCCTGGCGTCGCAGGTGCAGGACGCCATCCTGCACGCGGGGCTCAGCCTCAAGTCTCTGGCCGCGCTGTCGGTCAACCTGCCGCAGGAGATCACCTCGCAGATCCAGCAGGCCAACGAGGAGCAGATCATCGCGCAGACGGAGCAGGCCACCAACCACGCCAAGGCGCAGAAGCACATCGCCGCCAAGTGAGTATGCGCGTGAAGTATGCGTTGTCCTGCAGGGAGGGAGGGGGGGGGGAGGCCAGTGCGCTGCGTTGCATGATGTATGGGCTCAGGGACACTTTTGCATGACTCCATTTGCAGCTGGCGGAACTGCACGCTAGACCCCAATAAGCCCCTTTAAACGGGTTCTAAATTGAGGTTATAATCTCCGCCACATCAACGTGACGGTGGCAAAGCTCAGGTTCACGTATTGCAGTGCAATGGATAGGCGCCTCAAGGTGCCAACTCGGGGGGGGGGACACGCGTCCATTGGTATCACGATGGGCAGGTTGCCTGATCATCACATCTGTACGTGTCAGACTATATTACGGATTTTCCCCGGTGAGCTTGTAACTTACATTGGCGTACGGACGGTGAGTGGTCCAGCCAATCTCCGCCGAGGTTGGGGTGGTTACGTAGCCCCGAAAGTTCCGTGAGATCTGAGGGTAGCTTATCTTCGTTGAATTAAGACGATTTATTGAATTGAACAACTAAAGATCAGAGTGCATAAGCACTACCCCGGAGGGGCTGTGCTTTGCCGAGTGCATTGGGATCGGAGCGAGGGCTGACTGGGGTGCTGCGCTGTGGCTGGGTGGGTAACGCCGCCCGCCAGGTACGCCGAGATCCGCAAGAAGAAGGCGGACCGCGACGAGGAGACGAAGGACGCGGAGAACCAGATCACGCTGCAGCGCACCAAGGCGCGCCTGGCAGAGGCGGAGGAGTTTGCCAAGCGGCAGGCCAAGCGCGCGGAGCAGAAGGTGGAGCAGGCGCTGGAGCTGCAGGCGCTGGAGCACAAGATGGTGCGCGAGGAGGCGCGCATCGAGAACGAGCTGCGGCTGCTGGTCAAGGAGGCGAGCCTGATCGCCAAGCAGGAGGAGATCGAGACGCAGCGGCTGCGGCTGGCGCGCAAGGTGCAGGAGCGCGAGAACCTGGAGGCGGACGTCGCGGCGTACAAGGTCACCACGGAGGCGCGCGCGGCGCGCGAGCGCGTGAACCAGCAGACGCTGGTGGAGGCCGTGATGCGGGGGCTGGGCCAGCCGCTAGGGGGCTCCAAGGTCGTGACCATCAACAACGGCGGCGGCGGCGGCGGCGGTAACGGGCAGGGCGAGGGTAGCGGCGGCATGGGGATGCTTCCCCAGATAATCGCCATGAAGGAGATCCTGGGGCATTCGGAGACGATGTGCGCGGGTGTCCACAAGCGCTCGAGCTGATCGCAGCCCGCCGGTCCCGCCGGAGCTGCGACTGCTGCCATGCGCCAGCTGTAGAGACCCAGGCGGCCGCCCAATGAGCAATCCAGTGCAAGTACAACTCACAACGCAAAAGCAAACTCTGAAATGCCAACCGCGTGACATACTGATACATATTTGAACGCCATGAAGCAAGTATAACAGCGATTGAAATTGAGATTGATATTCGTTACAACTTTGTTCATGCCAGCGATCAACTACACGGGCCAACCGTTTTGTCGTCCGGCCGCATCGATTGCGCACATGTTCCCGCACGGGGTCGGGCAAAGCCCATAGCATGCAGCCCTCTGAAGGCCAACGACAGCTGTTTGCAATTTGAAATTTCTTACAACTTGGTTCCTGCTCAGTCTTTCATGCTAAACAGGCAAGCTGTCTTACGGCCCGGTTGCAAAAACCCGCAGAAGGTTCATTGATGAAAGCGCGTAGCGCGAGACCCTCTGTATGCCAGTATGAAACGCCACGGCATGCTTCGAGTAAATCACGTATCGCCGTGGGAGCCAGTGGACAATCCACGGCATCAGCGGCGCTGTAATTCAGGGACACTCTCGACTTTGTCGTATTTCTCGTCTTCCTGCTCGCATCCGGGGTGGCACTGCGGGTGTGAACAGTGCGGCAGGCGCAGCGGGCGCTGATGAATGGCGTTCCGCAGCAGGGGACCTCGTCACACGGCCGGAGTGCGTGAGGGAGCACGGCGCCGTCACGGAAGTAATGGCGAGTCGGCGCTGTCTACCTACAGGGTCGCGTGGTACCGCAGCTCGTGGCAGCCCATGCCGAACAGGATGACCGTGGTGGACATCGGCGAGCACATCAAAAGAGCGCCCGTGACCGCGCCCGCAAGGTGTGCTGAGTGGCCGATGCGCATGCCCCTGTGCAGTGCGCCCGTGCCTCCGCGGACTGCATCCGGCAGCACAAACAAAAAGCAGCGCTTCTCAGCGCATTGTTGCCAGATGCGAGACAAGCATGTTTCCTGCAGCACAGTGTGTATTTGCACCCGCATGCGCACATATGGCGATACCAGTCATGGCTCTAGCGTTTCCGTACCCATGGCCGCCTGGTGCTTCAGGTCCCACATCAGACTGGCAAGAACGAAGGGCGTCAACACCGCTAGCTGCAGCATCTTTGCCAAGTCCCAAGACATCTGGAAAGGCAGCAGACATCGCACGTTGTGAGATCCCCATCATCGGCAACGTCGATGCGTTCTCTGGGGCTATGGTGCCATCGTTGCCGTGGACGCAGCGCTGTGCTCGCCGCTTTGTCACGGAGTCATCCTCATCGCAAGTCGGCCTTGATTTATCTTCAAGCAGGTGCTGATGACGAAGAACCCCGACACCACACCGGAGGCACCACCGCTGGCACCAGGCTGCACCCTGGAGGAGTCACCAAGGGGCAAGAAGCCGCACGCGCCCGCAGGCCCAGCCAGGCACAGACATCAGCAGCGAGCGGTGTCTGAGCATATCGATAGAGATCTTCCGCAAAAAGGCATCGTTACTGCATTCATTTTTGGGCTATTTAGATGATTCTGGTTGCAATACTACATTCTTGGCTACAGTAAATCCTGACTACATTCCTAACTACAGATCCTTGCTACTGCAGAGTTGATGACTAAATACATGAACGTGCTAGAAGATTAAGACTAATCCGCTCTACACAGATGTATTCGATTTCAGCACATGCGCGCATGTAATCATCAACAATATCCGGTGAGTGGAAATATTACCAAAGCCACTCTCTTGGAGCCACATTCTAGCAGTCGATATAGCGACTATATGGTCCACGGTAGTATCGCTCCGAGGCGTACTGCCACCAGAGTATCACTCTCGCCAAAGTTTGGTTACATACTTACATGGAATAAGGAAATCAATGTGCGTAGTTTAATATCAGCAGATACTGCCATGGAAATGAATTAAGCAATAAATCCATCGCCAACTACAGACTATGTCTCTGACAGTGTGCGCTTCAATGGGACAAATATCATCGATGCTCAAGCCAACAGCAGCCAATTGGTACCACACGCACCCTGTATACTCAACCCTCATCCAAGCGAGATATTGGCTACGCGTGTCAAGTTGTCGACAATCTCACATGCCAGTGCTCACGATACTGGATGACACCAGCCCAATTCATATCGGCATATTTAGAGTCGCGTATGTTGCCCTGAAAAAACAATGATAGATGTGTACCTACCTGGATTTTGCTAGTACAATATTCTAGTTATATGCGGGCCTACCTTCTCGGCCATGAGGCGGACACCGTGGATGAGCACGGAGTCCACTGCGGAGATGCCGACGTCGAGCCGAGACGGCGCCAACACCAACGACACATACGCCTCCTTCGTGTTGTCCACCACCGCCCACTCCGCTGCGCGCCGCTCCGCATCCCCGACCCACAGGCCCCACGTCTGGAGCCCCGCCCTCGCGTAGCTTCTTAGCATGGGCCACAAGCCTAGCAAAGGCGACGAGCCGGTTGAACCGGCGCCCGGGCAGGGGACCTTGGAGGTGCATTGCAAGGCGACCTCCGACATGGTGCGGACCGCCGCAGGCCTCGACGCTGGGGTTTCGTATTCGCCCACAAAGCAGCGGGGATACTCGGTGCGCGTGCGTGCGGCCTCGCCGCCCCGTTCTGCTTGAGTTGTTGGGACGGCACACGCAAAACCCTTAAATCCTAAACCAGTACTGGTACCTGTATGTAGGCGAGCGAAGCATATCAGCTACAGGTACTGAGTAGGGAGCGTTAGCAGCGTAGATATACAAACGCATACAGGGTGTATACATATAAAACAAAATGTAAGAATTGTATAGCGACCAATAACATATAGCGACCTAGTGACTTTACATGATGAATATCCTGTTTCCCGTAGTATAACCGTAGGTATACCTACTATAATAGGCTAGACCTTGTTTGTAAGTGTTCCCGGGTCGATCCGACCATCTGACCCGGGAATTTGGTCTGACTGTTGCGCTCCGTAGTGGAGCGACTAATAGTCGCTATGTAATATCCTTACAGGTATCTCGGTGGCTCGAGACCGGCCGGGGCGTGAGAGCTTAGTCGTCGCTGCATATATTTCGTACCGGTACTGTCTCATCTCGTAATAAAGACGCAGTGATTCAGTATCGGGGTACGACGTCGCGACTTTATTGAACGAGGACATTATTATGAAAAATGGGCCGACGCGCGGTTAGGTTAGCTGGTCCCAGCCCGCCTAGGCCGTCTGTGCGGGTCAGGAGCCATGTTCCCGAAATAACGGCAATTCTGTACAATCATGTGTCGTTGTCTGGCCGCTTGGTAGAGCGGTGGTCTCCTACCCAAGAGGTCCCCGGATCGATTCCCGGCTTTGGCATTTCAGTGCAATATCGACTGGGCCCGTGTCCCGGGTTTACCCGGTTTACGCACCATTAGCCCTTCGGGGATCGAACGAGGCAAAGGTCTAATTTATGGCTATGTCAGACCTATTACTGCAGTTGTCGAACTAGGTCTAGTGTTGGGGGCAGCTTCGGCCGATGACCTAGGGCGAGCTTTTCTTTTCTTTAACTGGCGAAGCAGTCGTGATAAGCATATCATTATTTCGGCCACGTTGATAGCGCTCGAAACCTAGGAAGAATGCGAGTGTTGTCGGAGTTGTGCGCATGCGGTGATTTCCACAGCTCAAATTCTGAGCACAAAAGGCACTGGTGTGCTCAACAGTTGGCGGCAATGGTGTATATGTGCCGCTGCTGCTGGTGTGAATAACTTAAGGCGGCCAGAAACAAATCCACCGCTAAGAATGGCACTAGGAGATCAACACAAGCCGCTTATTTTTAAACACATGCAATACTAACAGTTATTGATTCTGCCCGTTACATGTCATCCAACCACAATGTTGTTACACGGGTCACAAAATAAAGGCACCCCTGTCTGGCAATGAATCCCAGAATATAACAAGGCGTGGCTTTTTGCGAGCCAGCAGTAGGTTGCGCGCCATACAACGTAATCCTTAAAAGCAGTTTAGTATTCCCTATTATTAAAGTGTTTATTAACCTTGTCGATTCGCCAAGTTGTCGTCGTACCAATTCTCCAGCTATGGTGCTGGTCGGATACGATCTTCCATGCACCCTTGGACTACCGTCAATTATCGCACTACCGGGGGCAAGCAGGTGGGGTGGAGGGCGCGCCGCGCGCGCGGGGGTGCAAAGTAGTGTGCTGACAACATGGTTAAGCCTCCCTGTGAGTGCCCTAGCATGTAGCGCTTGCCGAAGTAGCTTGCAATGTAGCCAAATCATGGGCGGCGCGGTTTTGTTTTTAGTATAGTAATATATATATATATATATGTATATATATATATATAATATATATATTCATATATTTATATTCATATTTATTTATATGTATATGACGGGGTAATCTTTATATCGTCAGCGATATGATTCGCCGCCCAAGTGAGAAAGGCCGTCGACGGCCGATGCTTTGGCTGTGCGTATTTGTTGTTGCGCTATTTGTGATTCGGTGGTGCCATCAATCCTCCTATGGGCCATTAGCCTATCGGCGCGACCAGGTCAGAGCGGAGCGTTGCTTGCCCGCGCCGGCTTGCCGCCATGCTCATCCTTGAGCGCGAGAAGCATATATGTTAACATCCCACGTAAGGGACGGGGGCGGGTCCTCTGTGCGTGTGAGTACTCATCCGCCGGCGGGGCGGGTTGCCGACCTATAATGAATCGAATATAAATACACCCCTCCACATAAGTTTGGGGTCCCTTTCGGCAGTCTCAATACTACTGAAGTATAGGGTACCTGAACGTAGGGTATATGAGACGAAACCCTGGAATCTCAGAGGGTTTTATAAGACCTGCATGACGAGTGGCTCAAACCGAAGCTTAAAGGCCTTTGACTAGGGTGTCACGCTGCACTTGGTGCGTGGATGGGCGTCGCCTGCAACTGCACCAAAACCAGGGTCGGTATCACGCACACTCCGGCACGCGTGAATAGACAACCAAACGGAGGGATGGCCATGAACGCGTGAGGAAACACATTGGCGAGGGGCTCGGGTGCCTTTGGTTGGGGTGCAGCCGTGTGGGCGGCGGCTAATACATGTCGCGTTGCGATACTGGCATGGCAGAAGTGTCGGCCACGAGCAACACCCCCTTGGCTTTGAAACGCTATAACTTCTCAGGGTTTGCTCCAATTTTTTTTCAAAATACCACGCAATTGCTCGTTCAAATCTGCGTCAAAACCAATCTTCCAAAATCAAAAATTCTGGGGCCCCGGAAAAATCCCTAAAGATGATCATCCAAGTTGCCCCTCACTGTCTCATGAATCAACCCACCCATGTCGGGCGTGTGGGTTTGCGCCAAGGGCGTGTCTAATCCCCATACTCGGCTGTGCGAGAGCGGTATGTGTGTGGATGACCACAGACCACCAACACTTGGCATATGCCGCCTCCTAGCCATACACACATCTACCAGCCAAAATGATGCCATTTTCTACCGCATTTTTCAAGGAATTTTATATTAATTAAAGTCCACGCCCCTACCGCTCCACCCCGCCCACGAAACGGTGCAACTGGCATTCCACCACGACCCCCCATAGTAGAGCATCGCCCTACGCCAAGCGGGCCATCGAGCGCCTCTCCTACGTGCGTTCGCCACAGAAACAGTAGCATTTTCACCCCAAAACTGCTGCTCCCCACAGAGGCTAACTTGTCGTTGAGGTGTCACGTCGTGCCTATAGCGATATGCTTTCGGTGGCCTACACGCACGATGTGTGCAACTTATGCCAAGGGCCGTATTCACCGAGTTTGGTGCGACAAGTGCCGCTATTTCCATAGATTTGGACGGTTGGCGCAACCCACAATTTTCTAGCGCCAACGCATCATGCACTGATTTCGTCGCGTTTTTTAAAGTGCGCCCACAAAGGGTCGTGTTGTCGCGCGGGTGGGTATAAAGCGCACCGTAGGCGTTTGCCCAAACTATTCCCACTGTAATTAGCATGTATGCACATGCAGCCGGCGTTATCCTCGCCCATGCAAGCGCTTTGATATCGAAAATGCAAAACCCGGAATTATGTGGAGGGGTGTATATTGAGATCCGAATAGTCACTCAACCGCCGCGCGCCGCGCCGCCGCAACTGTCGTATACATATAAGCCCAAAATCCAGTGTACGGGTACGGTAGTGGTACGGGTATACATATAACATATATATGTCCAGAACAGTAGGTATAGGTGTGAATTACAAAAAAGGTTTTCGTACCCACAGTAGGTACCAGGTAGGTAGTATACTGCGGCAGTCGCTGTCTCGCTGAAAGTACGCGGCTACCGGCATGGAGATACCGCCATTTCGCCAGCACGCGACTACAGCGGTGACGCCATCGTCAACAACTCGCAACTTCCGCCGCCCCGCCTGACGCTCCAACATTGTCTCGATGAAAGAGCAGCAAAACATCATCGAAATACAAGGGTCGAAGCACTCCACCTCCGTTTCTTCCACCCCATCCGAGGTCAAACCAGCCGGCACTTCGCCAGATTATCAGATTGTAGCCAGAGCGTCGCCAGAACACCACTGGAGAGCACGCTGCGACTCAGCGCTTTTGGCATCGCTTTTGCCGAGAGGACAACAATCGCAGCATCCTCCGAACATCGCTTTTGCCGAGAGGACAACAATCGCTTATTCCTCCGCGCATCGCAGAGCGATTAGCCAAGCGAGCTCAGGAAGACGGCCCCCGGTGATATACTGCTTGGCTGGCTGGCAATTGAGGTCGAGGCTTTCACGAGCAAGGCGCGACTAACACGGCCTGATATCGGACCATGTCCGCGGTGCTGAGCTGGATCCTTCCCTCCTCTTACTGGGGCAGTTGGCGGGCCGATGCAGACGAGGCCAGCGTCGGCGAGACGACACCTCCCGGCAGCCCTGCGGTACAGCCCGCAACCCAGCCGCCGCCGGCGTCGACCGTCCACAAGCGGGCCCTTTCTCGGCGCACCGACAGAGGTGACGATTTCCCTTTCTGGAAAGGCCGGGAGGGGGAGTTGCTGATGGACGCCGGGATGGTGGTCGACAGGACGGTGCTACTGCGCTGCCCCGGCGCTGGCAGCAGCAACGCAAAGACGAGCTTCCTGCACCTGTACTTCAAGGGGCGCACGTGGACCGCAAAGTCTCCGCTGCCGACCAAGGATCACGCGCAGAAGGGCACCAGCGCGGGCGTGATGCCGGACGTGGAGCGCATAGACCCGCGCGGCGGGGACCCGTTCCACCTTGTCGCGGCCAGCGCGGAGAGGGAAGGCGGAAAATTCCCGCTGTACTTCGTGACATGGGTATACGTCCAGGCGCCCTCCGTGGCCGCGCTGCAGAAGGAGCTCGAGGCGGTCGGCGACTTCGCGTCACTGCCTCACTCGCGCAAGGTCGCCAGCAGGCTGGATCTGCTCGACAGCAGCGTTCCGGGAACAGAATGTGCTGCAGCTCGCCGTGGGCGACTTTGAGCTGATCGACGAGCCGCCGGTCTCGGCCGCCACCGGCGAAGGAGATGGCGGATGGCTGCGGCTTCATCCCTGAACATCTCCTTGCCAAGCTTTTGGGGTCCTCAGCCGGCGAAGGCCTCGGGGTGCAGGTCCGCGTGGTGGCTCCGGCGCTAGGGGTATTCAAGGGCGTACTCGCCCGAAAGGCCGGCATCACGCGTGTCCAGCTGACGCCGTCCATGCGGAAGGTTCCGCCGAGCCGCATGCCCAACGCGGACGCGGACCTCGCCGTGCTGATTCTCAAGCAGGTACGACGTGCCCTTGCTCATTCGCCCAATATAGCAAACAATACAAACACTACCTGCGCCGATACACTCTCATCATGTCCACGTCAACCCCCCCCCCCCCCCCCCACCCCCCCTGGAAGCCAGCCAGTATATGCCACCGCCCGCGCCATGCTGAACAATAATACGGTATTTTGACATCATCATGCTGAATCTTTGACATCGGCCGCTGTGTGCTACTCCTCCCCGGCTCGATTCCCCATGGCAGACTTTCCCGAGCAAGAAGAACGTGAAGAATGGCGCGCACCTGGTGGAGCAGGGCGGAGCGTCGATTCCGCTCGACCCCGACGCCAAGAAGATGAAGGGCGGGATGATTGAGAAGCAGCTGCTGCATCTCGGCGTGCTGCGGGCGCAGCTCGACACGTACTACCGCAGGCCGGACAGGGAGAACGCCTACGTGGTGGGCCTCGCGGATCCCACCGACAGCCTCCCGGCCGGCCACATCTTTGTGACCGGGCTCCCCCAGCTGACCAAGGCATTCGTGGCGGGAAACCCCTGCGTGGCACCCGGCGACGGCAACGTGTTTCCGGTGGTGAGCCGCCGGCCGCGGGGCATGAGCAGCGAGGCGTGGGAGTGGCTGCGCGCGCTGCCTTTCGGCGGGCTCATCTTCTCCAGCAAAGGCGACCAGCCGCTGCCGGCGCTCTGCGCACAAGGCGACCTCGACGGCGATCTCTACTTTGTCTGCTGGTCGGAGGACCTGCTGGAGGGTCTCCCGCATCGCGATCCGTCAGCGCCGCTGCGGGTCCCTGCAGACCAAAGTGCCCAATCCGCAAAGCGGATCTCCGCAAGCAAGGCGGCCACGGACGGCGCTTCCTCAGGCTCCTGGCTGGCGGCGGTGCAGGCGCACATCACCGATGCCTGGGTGCTGCTGGAGGTGAAGGAGATCGGGCGGCTGTGCAATGAGTGGAAGAAGGTGGCGGAGGAGCACGGGCTGGAGCACCCCGACGCCATTGCACTCGGCCGCGCGTACGAGCAGTCGCTCGAGCGCGGAAAGCACGGGGTGGAGGTGCAGCTGCCGGAGCACCTGCAACGCGGCAAGGCAAAGGGAGGCAAGGCTGCCCCGCGCCGTGGCGCCGCTGCCGCCGGTCCCTCGTCCCTTGCAGAGGGGGGCCGCAGCAGCCCACCGCCTGCATCGCCGCCGACACCCGGGCGCGAGGCGCCACCCCCCGCGCGCGTCTGGCCGGGTGAGAAGTCTGCCGAGGCGTGGCTGGAGGAGCTGCAGAGCTTGAGCCTCGCAGATCTCAGGACATTTGTGAAGGGCAATGGTCTGAGCGGCATTGTGAAGACACACGTTGGCAGGAGAAGAAAGGATGGGGGACCGTCGCGTTGCACAGCGGATGTCGCCAGGGATGTGGCGGCCGCCCTTGCGTCGAGGTCCTAGCTCACACCTTCTCGATCCGCGGAGAACCCCCTTAATACGGGTAGCCAACCACCGTGTCTTGACCAAGCAGTATGTGTAAGAAAAAACTATGTGCTAGTGTATAATCGACCCTGATTTTGCCCCGCCCGGCGGTGCTGGTTGTGTAATGGCATGGTCAGGTGGGACATTGACAACGAAAAACTGCTATACCCCCCCCCCCCCCCCCACCGGCACTTAATAAAGGCCACCAAGCGGTTACATATATTCGTCCAATGTGGAGCTGCCATCAGCCTCGTATCAAAGCTCACATCACCCGCTCATCACCCTCCCTCTCCTTAGGTACACCATGGGAGGCCAGGAGGGTTGTCGGAGGCTGCGCTCGCGTGGCGCAACAAAAGGGAACGGCACCGGAGCGAGGGAGGCGGCTACTTCAGCAGTGTCCGGAATGCTGGTTCGCCGTGTTTACACCGACACCGCTCAGGTGCGGTGCGCACTGCTCTGAGAAGCGCGGCCCCGCTCTCCGTGCCGAGCGGCATGTCTCGGCTGGGGGGGGGGGGGGGGGGAGGAGGCATGTCTTTGGTCGACTTGGTGGACGGTGCGTCAAACTTGCGCTGAAATGGCGCGGAACTGCACCGATGAGATCCGCCAGTGGGCTGGGACAGGTCAACGCCGCTACTCCCGCCTGCATGCAGACTTCTGCAGGGATTTCGGGGGGGGGGGGGGGGGGGGCGGGGACCATGGCCCTTGGGGCGTCAGGCCGGCTGCTGCGGTCACCACTCATCTACCAGCTCGCCAGTGCCGCGCAAGCCTTGGACCTCCCATGGTGCGAGCGCCTCCCATGGCTTGGCGCCTACCATGCATCATCCCGTCGGCTTTGCGCCCCCCTCCTCCTCACGATGTTGATAATTGCTGTACAACACTAGGTCAATACGCCCGTGGTAAATTCTGATGATTTTTTTGTACCCCCTCCCCCTTTGAAACGCTGTGCAGAGGAAAGAACCTTTCTTTGCATTCCATTGGGTATGCTACATCCCACACTTGTCTAAACCTGAATGGCCCACGTGCTCGAAATGTGTTTATTCGAGTCGTGCAACGCTGTCTGAGTGGGGCGGGGTGAGGAGGGGTGAAGGGGGGGGGGGGGGGGGGGGTGGAGGGGCGCACCAGCTGCGCAGCCAGGTCCAGCGCCTCCTCGCAGTCTGGGCCGCTGTCCACTCCTTGCAGAGACTGCATCGAGGAGAGGGGGGGGAAGGGGGGTTGGAGGACTCATCACAGGTCCGCCCACAGCGCAGCATGGCTGCTAAGGCTACATGACTAACGGCGCAGGAGGGCGGGGGGGGGGGGGGGGGGGGGGCTGATGGGTAGATGATGGAGGGCGAGGAGAGGGGGGTGGAGGGGAGTGAATGGAATGAGCACTGGCAGGTGGGTGCGAATGGCGACTGGCGATGACGAGAGGGTATACATACATATACATATATATGTATATAATATAGACATGTATAAATATGTATGTATATATAGAGAAGGGGTACCTCATATATTATGGATACCGCGTCAGCGCGCATGCATATAAAAACGTTTCTGAGATTTATACATGTGTATCTCGTAAATGTGTATATTCATATGTATGCGCGGTGCCGCGGTATCCACAACAACATTCATTGGCTGTAAGGAGCTGCTGTGTGGCATCCAGGGGCCGCATGCAGTACAGCGGTGTGGCAAACGTGGCAGGTGAAAACACCCCTACGCATTCGACTCATATTTCGGGCTTTCACTGTGGGATGTCTTCATGGAAGCGCCAGCACCGTCGCATGCTGGTGACTAGTATGTATGTTGGACACGGTTCAGCTAGCTCCGAGGGGCTCTACTTTTGCCGGGTTTGGGCTAGTGTAAACCGCACCAAACTACACAGTTCAAGAAGGTGGACTCCCCTCGTGGTGCGGGTGAGTCATGTAGCAGGGCTGTCGCATGCTGTCGCTAGCGCCGCTGGACATCGGGAAGTCCAAGCGGGACGCGTACTGCGAGTACAGGTAGCTAGCATTCACACTAGAATCTTAACGTTACCAGTACTGGTGACAGAATAGCCCGGTGTAATCAAACCTCTATATTACCAATATGACCATTAAAAGCCCCCCCCCCCCCCCCCCCCCCCCGGTCCTCTGGGCGACACCGAGCACAAGTTGCCTTGGTACGAATGACGCAGCTCCAATTCGAGCTGGCGAAAACAGCGAGACGACATGCGCCCGATGCATCACAGCCCGAGTGAACATAGGAAAACTCCGAGGGATGCAGTTGCGAAAGGGGGGGGGGGGTGCGGCGGAGTCGGGGCGTCCGCGGCGGGCGCCACCTGCAGGTGGAGGCAGGCGCGCAGGGAGCGCTGCAGCGCGCGGCCCAGCTGCGCCAGCTCGCGGCTCGGCTCCGCCGCGTCCTCCAGCGCCTCCAGCACCGCGCGCGCCACGCCCATGAGGTGCGCGCCCAGCTCCGCCAGCAACCCCAGCTTGGGCCACTCCGGCCCCAGGCTGTCCGCCTCCTCGGGGCTCACCTGCCGACAGCGGCGGCAACAGCACAGCAGCGGCCCGTCACCGTCCGCCGCCGGGATGCCAAACGCGCCACCAGCCAAACGTAGCTACCACACCTGTAAGTGTTAGTCGCGGGCCCTGCATTTCAGCCTCACCAAACGCAACTCGACATGACCCTCTATGATCTTTTCTACACACATCCGCAAATACGTCCCCGTAAAAACGTCCACCGTTACGCCGATTCCAACACAAAGTTGTGATAGTAATAACTGTACTGACTGAACGAGTACGATGTAGACCGCCAAACGTACCTAGTAAGCGTCCAATGAAAAGGCAGACCTCTCTAGCACCATACAAATAAGCACCTGTTCCTCATTGCTCAAACCCTAACAGTGACTGCTAAGCGCAGACATTTCCCGGTGGCATGGTGTGGTGCGAACCCGTGCTAATGCAATGCTGCATACTTGCGCATGATGATACAAGCGCTTCCGTACTGAGGAGCAGCATGCGAGGCGGGCGATCATGCCGCCCAGCCATGGCACATGCCCAGGGCGGCCGTTATCGCCCGGAGGACGGCCGTCTACCAGGAATCCACATTAGATAAGTGTATCATATGGGATTTACTGTGCAGTCAGCCACCTTTCTCATGCCACAAGAACGCCGATCCTCCGGCTTTCTCTCGGCTCAGTCAGAAGTAAAGCTGAATCCACTGATATGATGGTATGCAGGGTTGTAAGGCGAGAGCGGCTGGATGGGGTGGCAGGGGGGGGGGAGGGGCGGCGCACCTGCGGGCTGACCTCCACCAGGAAGGCGAGGCAGTGCTGCACCGCCGCGTACATCGCGCTCGCCACCGCGGCCGCGTACCCGTTGGCGGCCGGCGCGTCGGTGCTGCACACTAGCGCGGCGCCGCCCTGGGAGGGGGAGGCCACCGGATCCCGGCCGCCGCCGGACGGGGCGGCGCACGAGCGGGAGACCACCTGCGCGCAACGCCGGGCGGGTGGGCGACACACATGTGTGTCAGCACATCGCCACTGCTCACACACGCCAGGCAGACCCGCATAGACCTGTAGCAGGCTTCGCTCGAGCTTTGCTCTGCGTCCCAATCAGTCTCATCACACAATGACACTGACGCGTATCACCATACAGACCAACTAACCAGTCGATCTGGATGCAAGTTTGGCAATTCGAAACAGAATAGAACCAGACAGAAAATGTGTTGATAGTTTGCTGGAGTATTTTGAACGAAAACTGACAGAAACATCTCAGTCGTGTTGCAAATCGATTTTGGAGAGCACTAAGGGCACTGTTTATTAAGTTTGTACCGCCCGTTTATTCAGGAACGCGTACATTGATTGAAATTAGACAGCGATACAGGAATGCGGACCGGTGCACACCGATAAAACGACGTTAATCGTACCAAGCAGGCAACATTACGCGTTGTATATTTTTATTACGCGTCCGGTCATGCCTATACAAGGTATAACTATAACGCAGTACTAATGCGTATATATATATAGGTAAGCATATTGCAGACATGAAAGATTATGTAATCCTTAATATCGCACAATCATGAATATCGTACATTATCCTTGTACTATATCCTTATGCTGGATTTCCTTCTGGATTTCTGTATGGATTTCTTGAATGTTGCATCTAACACATGTAATCAAATGCTTGTACTATATCAAACAGTATATTACGATGGAACTTCAGCAATGATAAAAGCGTGGAATAGTACCATAAAAGAGATATTGAAAAAACGCTAGAAGGGTGGCAGAACACGGGCCAGGCACCGCCCTTGAAACGTGTGTCACCTACGCGCTTGTAACATCCGACTACCAGTACGCGGCAAGCGCCACGTACAGTAGGGCACACTGCCCCGCATAGGGCTCGCTAAAACCCTAGAAAGCCCTAGTGAATATCTTCTATAGGGTCTTTGATGCGGTAGGGTCTCCATAACCTGATCACATGCCCTAGCCAGCGCGTGTGGGTGCCACAGATATACAGAAGTCCAAGAAGTCTCTCGGACATGTGGCACAAGGAGGAGTCGAACCCAGGACAATTGGGCTGCTAGGCCACTGCTTTGGGCCAACCCTGATTAAGTTGGACAGCATCGCGACTCAACAAGCTCAGCCCCAACTACTACTAAGGTTACTTCTGCTGCGGCCTGGCAAACCTTGGGAACAAGGTCTGGACTCTTTTTAGACAAATGTAAGACAACGATAAGCTCTGGCGATAATAAGCTATGGGACTTTGAGTGGAGGGTTGGAGGCCTGAGGGTGTCGGGAGGGCTGATGCTGGGGGAGCGGGGGCGGGCGGGTGCCGGGAGGGCCGCGCGCCTGCATCCAGCCGGCGTCCGCCGGCAGCGTGGAGGACTGCAGCAGCAGCGCGCGCTCGGCGGGGCTCTGCGGGGCGACCACCACTGCCGGCATCGCGTCCGCGCCCAGGCAGGCAAACTCCAGGAAGGAGACAGCGGCCCGTCTGGCAGAGCAAGTAGGGCGATGGAGAGGGCGGCGGTGGGGGGGAGGGAGGTCAGGCTGCGCAAGAAGGTCGGAGTAGCGCGTGCTTGCGAGAAGACAACGGGATGGGTTTCAGGGGATGGCGGCAGGGGGGGAGGGGGGGGGGGGGGGGGGTACCTGAAGGAGGACGGCGAGTGCTGGATGGCCATCTGCCAGGGCCCCAGCAGCGGCGACATCTGGCACAGCAGGAAGGCCACCGACGACGTCTCCTTCAGACCTGGGGGTGGAACGGGGCGCAGGAGAGGGGAGAAAAGGGGGTGTGGGGGAGGCATGGGGCTTGGTATAGTCAACACCCTCAGATGGCGCCAGGCAGCGTCTGCCCGCTCCGCCCATTCGAGCGCCATGAAGGGGGTGGCACGGCAGGCAGTTCTGCAGGGCGCCGGCGCACGCACCCAGCAGCGTGAGCGGCTGCGCGGGCGAGCCCAGCGGCGGCATCAGCGCAGGCAGCAGGCGCGGCTCCGCCGTCACGAGAAACGCCACCGCCGCGGACTCCACGTCGGGGCTTGGCAGCGGCGCGAGGTGCCGGAGGAGCGCGCTCTGCGGAGGCGCCACGGGCGCGGTCACAGGCAGTCCGTAGCGATGACCCCCGTTAGAAGGGCAGGGGGCAGAGGGGGGGTAGGTAAGGGGGGGTGGGGGGCGGGGGCACCTGGAGGCCGAGCAGCGCCAGCCAGTGCGTGTGCAGCGGCGCCTCGCGGCCTTGGCTGTACGCCTTGAGCACCTCCGCGGAGCTGTCCACCTGCGCTCCGCGTACCCGGCAGCAGGCGGCGGGGGCAGATAGCCGTGGTCAGAGGAGTCAGGACATTGGCCGTGCCGAGGCTCAGCTCACCGGGCATGCTACCGCTTGTGACAGGGGAGGAGATTGCGCCAGCAGGGTGGCCGGGGAGTGGGGAGGAGGGGGGGGGGGGGGGGGGTCCACCTGCATGCCGGATGGCAGGAGGGTGGGGTGGTGTGCCGGGGGGCCGAGGTGGGGCGCTGCCTTGGGGTCGTCCGCGGTGCCGAGCGCGCCGCCCTCGGAGCCCAGCAGCCAGGAGGCGCTCCACACGCACGCCTGCATCACGCCCTTGGTAGGCAGTGGAGGAAGGGGGAACAGGGGAAGAGCGAGGTTGGGGGGAGGGGGAGGGGGCGAGAAAGGGGTGGGAGGGCGTCAGGCTGCGAGCTGGCGCCGTAGAGGAGTCACATACACACATATTTTGCATGCGCCACACACTCACATAGGATCTCTGGGTGTGCCATGTAACTTGCAGTAACCGGAACTACGCTTAGCAAAGGCAGTCCGCCTCGACCCTGGCGAGAAGCAACAAAGGCGGGACCCCCCCCCCCCCCCCCCACCGCTTTGACGTGACCTGTTCACTGCTCAGTTCTTGTGAGCGGGCTGCGCACCTGCTCGTGCAGCAGGGTCGCGCCCGCCTGACTCTGCGCCAAGCCGAGCGCCAGCTGGATGCAGGCGCCCTTGTCGTCCGCTGCGGACCCTGCGGGGGCGGCCACCACCGGCAGGGGGGCAAGGGCTTCTTGCGTTTAGCCGGGTGCGACCCGCATGTGGGAGCAGGAAGGGGGGGGGTGGGGGGGTGGGGGGCACCGTCTGCCGTGGCGTCCGGCTCGCCCCCCGGTCTGGGCCAGCTGCGGCGCAGCAGTGGCGCCAGCAGCTCGGGCGCGATGTGCTGCGCGAGGGAGAGCCACTCGTGGGAGGGCAGGACGTTCCACAACAGCGTCTGGTAGCGCCAGATTCCCGGGGGGGCGGGGGGGGCCGGGCGGGCGCATCAGTCAGCCAGTGCACCCGCCGACCCATGCAGGCGCTCATGTCATCGGGAGGACCGGCATCCAACACCCCCTCCACCATGCCGTCCTACACCTCCACGCAGATACAGGTACCTCCAGCCGTGCCTATCATGTGACATCGCCGGCGTCTATTTCATAAAGGCATGTTAAGCGCCTGGCGAAAAAGTGCCGAATCAAGTGACAACGCAACGCACTCGTCCATTGTGCCCGGGACGTGCTGGCGGTCTTGCCAAAGGTTTCTGGGTCCATTCCCCAAACTGGCAATTGAGATGACTTCCAAGGTGCTGCCGCGTAAATGTGACGCAAATAACGGTCCACACCCACAAAACATACAAGTGTGTCTGCATGTCTATCAGGCGCCCTCTGCCCGCCTCTCCCTCTCTCTCCACACACACACACACACACACACACACACACACACATGCACATGTATACGAATGTACGCACATATACAGAGAGAGAAACCTTACATGGAGCTGTAGGTGGATGGAGGGCCTCACGGCATCCCAGTTGTGTAAGCAGCTAAGCCCGCACACACATAACATATATGTACATATATATGTATAAATGTTTCAATGTTTTTCACACACATATATATATATGATATACATATACATATACATATACATATATACATATACATATTCTCTCCCTGTCTCCCGCCGTCCCTTCCATCTCTCTCTCTCTCTCTCTCTCTCTCTCTCTATACATATATATAACACACACTCATATGCAGGATGCACTGCGGCCGCACAGGTGGTGGTAATGGTGGTTGGTGGTGTGTGTGTGTGTGGGGCGGGGGGGGGAGGGGGGGGTTGTTGCCTTACCTCCACCACTGCGGTCGAGGCCGCCGTGAGCGCGGGCCACAGGCGCGAGAGCGCCACCAGCGGCGGCAGCAGTGCGCGCGCAGCACTCTGCACCTGAAGCTGCACCTCCAGCTGGCCCGCCGCCTGCCGACGCCGGCGCACGTACGGAGTCGTCAGCACACAGCCTCGACACGGGCGGTACTAAGGGGTGCACCCCTTGCTCTTGTCAGCTTGACCGGTGCCCTATGGGGGCACGTGGGGGAGCTGCTTAGAAGGAGGGGGGGATAGCGCAGGGGCGCACCTTGGCCGGGCACAGCTGCAGCATGAGCAGGGTGCAGCCAAGGAGGCTCTCTGTCAGACGGTGCTCCGGGCTGCGGGGCGCCAGGCGCTGGTACGGCCGGCGGTGCAGCCAGCAGCGCAGCCACGACGCCAGCATGTGCGCCACCTGCGCCGGCCAGCACCGAGAGGAGGGAGAGGGGACGGGAACGGTGATGGGGACATGGGTCAGATAGCCACCCGTGGGTGGCAACGAGGTCACCCTCCCCCCACCCTCCCCCTGCCATCTAGCCGCACCTCACTGCATGCGTTGAGCGCGCTGGCTTCCTTGGCGCTGCCCTCACCTGAAAGGCCACAGAGCGCTGTCAGTGCGGTGACTGTCAGAGTGCGGCTTGCCCACAGGGGGAGGTTGGGGGCATTCAGGGGCTGCTTAGGTCACAGGGGGCGGGGGGGGGGGGGGGGGGGGGGGCTGGTGCGGGGTGACTGCGCTCACTCGTGCAGCTGCGCATCTTGAGGCTCAGCAGCAGCATCTCCGCCACCTCGGCCGTGAACTCGCACAGCAGCGGCTCCGCGCCCCAGCGCTCACCGCCACCCTCAGCCTGCCAGCGTCCGCCGGCGTCCGCCACGGCGGCGTCCCCCGCTCCGGGCGAGCCGGGGGCGCCGCTCTCCGACAGGGCCAGCAGCGCGCCCAGGCAGTCCTGAAGCCGGGAGCTGTTGCGCCACAGCGGGACAGGGCCAACATGGGGATGCCCCGGGCGGGCACGTCAGCAAAGCAGGGCAAGCGCTGTGGTGCGGCGTAGGGGGGGGGGGAGGGGGGAGGGGGAGAGTGTCAGGGCTTGGGGCACATTAGCAGCCCTGCCATGCGCAGCCGTAGTGAGGTCCATTCCATGTGGTCCCAACCCAGGGCGTGCACCACGGAAAGAAAAGGAACTGCAGAAATACAACCGGAGAACGAACCAAACAGCAACTCGACAAGGCATCGTTCTGAAATGAAAGTGATCTCCTCGCGATGGCTCCGCCTGTGGGCCCAGGCTAGGGAATGCGGTACTTCCAACCGCGTTATCCCAACTGCAAGTCGATTTCCTGATTCAACGGCGCATCAGAAAGTCGCCGAATGAAGCGGGGCTAAGGGGCCAATACATTGCTTGTCATTGCGTACTTACGGCACCCGGCCCCTCATTCAAGAAGGTCCCTCAGCTGGATGAGCGCACCGCAGCGGGCAACACACATGTGACGTACTTCTCAATCGTTCCCCTGTCTCACACCAGTTTGGACAGATGGCCCGGGACCTGATCCCGACTGTAGCAAGAACAGATAGCAGGGAACGGAGGGCGGGTGGGGGAGGAATGGGGGCGCGCACGTGTAGGCCTCCACGTCGCGGCCTGAGATGAGGGGTATGGCGGCGCCAGGGGCGGCCGCGGCTCCGCGCTCCGCGGGCGTGGTCTTCAGGGGACCGCGGCAGCTCACCGTCGCCAGCGCCCTGCAGTGCCACGGAATGCATCGCGCGGCGGGTGAGAGCTCTCATCCATGGCGCGTGCAGTGCAGGGATAGTACCGCACTTGCCTTCAAGAAGTAGCAGCATCGGTGGCATATGGAAGGCAGCAGTGATAGGCTGCACAGCATGGCGAGAAGCGCCTCACCGTGACAGCTTGATAGACAAGCTGAAGCGGAAGGGGCGCAGAGCAGATAATCCATAGTATCTATGTGGAATAAACAGGGCAGGGATTCTGCCTAGCACTTCCCTGCAAATCCATGTCTAGTGACGCGGTCGCTCATCCTTAATAGATTTTTTTGTGCACCGTTGCTTATGATGAGATGTGTATGGCACTGACTGCCTCACTGCTGGCGGAGCCGAGCAGCGAGAAGGGGGGGGGGGGGGGGGGGTGCAGGCGGCCAGGCTCACCTGGCGGATCGGAGGGTGAAGAGCGCTGCAGTGCCGCGCGTGATCGCCGCCTCCGCGCGCAGCATCCCCTCCAGCAGCCCCTGCAGGGAGGGAAAGGCGCGTACGAGGCCGGGCCCCAGCGCCGCTTCCAGCGCCGCGACGTTGAAGGCCGTGGCTGCCAGGGCCGCCGCGGTGGCGCCGTCGGTGGAGGGGTTGGGGCCCCACCAGCCGCCGCTGGCGTCCGCGTGGATGAGCGCCTCCGCCTCTGCGTCAGCGGCGTTGGCGCTGCGCCGAGGGACGGCAGCGGCTGTGAGCAGCAGCTCCTCCAGGCTGTCCGGCCAGGAGTGCGACTCTGCGGAGACGGCACAGGGCGGCCAGTGAGTGGCCACATACGTAAGATGACCTCGGATCAGGATGGAGCCGCGAGTGGGAGTGGGGTTCGAGGTAGGGGCTAGCAGGAGTAAGAAGAGGAGATGGGCAAGGAGTGGAGAGCAGATGAGACGATGATAAAGTGGCGCTATATCTACCCCTAGCACATAATTGGGATTGCGGGTCGCAAAAAGGAAACGCATTTGCACCATCGAGTTGGAGATTTCGTGCCTTGTAAGTGATGTATTCTAAGAGATTTCCACTCAATTGTTTTTTATTCCTTTTTCGTGAGAGGGTCTTAACAGTGATTTGGTTACGTCGCAGGAGGCCGCAGCTCGGTCACCTTCACGGCGGTGTGATGGGTGACGGACAGGGTGGTCCCCCCCCCCCCCCCCCCCCCGGGAACCTGGAGAGCTGCCTACCATTCAGCAGCCGCTGCCGCTGAGCAGGGAAGCCGCCTTCGGGCTCGCGGCTCAGCATATCAGACGACAGCTGGAAGAGGCTGTCGGGAGTGACGGCACCGTTGAACAGCAGTCCCTGAGATGGGCGCACACGGGCGGGCGGCATTGGGCTCAGCCCTCTCCGCTGCTGGCACTGCTGGGCGGCTGCCGAGGCAGGTGGGTGAGCGTCCTACTGGCCCATGGCGAGGAATGTGGGCGGGCGCATGAGGCACCAGGGCGCACCTCCATCCACATGTTCTCCAGGCGCAGGCGCTCCAGCAGCGGGGGGCCCGTCCAGCAGGAGCCGGTGGGCAGGCTGTACACGTGCGCCAGCAACTCCACGGCGGCCGCCTGCCGGAAACCGGCGCGGGGGGGAAGGGGGGGGGGGGGGGGGGACGGGGGCGGGGGCAGGGGACTGTTCAGCCAATCCGCTGCCGGTTGCCCCCCCCCCCCTCCCCCCCCTGTCAACGCCAGAGGACTGCTACGGACGCAACCTTGCCCCCGCCCCCCCCCCGGCCCCCCCCCAAAAAAACACATAAAACAGTGTCTACTATCCATCTACCTGTCAATCCATTCTATACTACCACAACACTCGGTGGCAAACCACATCCACAAGCACTAGAGCGTTGCCACAACTTATGCAACTCCCCACCCATGAAGGATGAGCATAAGCACGCCGAAGCATTGACAACGCAGCAAGCGTCCGCTTAAAAGAGGTCTGGAGATCCCCCCCCCCCCCCCCCCTCGGTGGTAGAAATGGGTAGCAGTAATGGGCTACCAGTCCCTGATGGCGGAGGCAGTTTCCAAGGGAGGCTCCGCACCCTGGCGGCCCGTCGCGTGTCCGCAAGCAGGTCCATGCGTGGGCACATCTGGCAGCAGTGCTCCACCACGGCGGAAGCGCGGTCGCGGCCGCTGCGCCACTGCGCCAGCGCCTGCCAGGTGCCCTCCGCAGCGTCGCTGGCCATGCTCTCCGGGTTCGCATGCAGCTCCAGCGTGATCACCTGGTCAAGACGCAGCCGGCATCCGGATTCAGGCAGAGCAAACGTATCTTACGGTTGCAGATACGACAGTACAGCGCGACTCTGGCGGCACGGGGCTAACAAGGCACCAAGCGGCAGGGGGCTGGCGGCATCAGCTGGGAGGATGGGGGCCGCTGCACCTCCAGAGCCTTCGACTGCGCGAGCAGCTTCCATGTCAGAAGCGCATCACTGTCCCCCTCCTCCCAGTCACTGTCACTTTGTGCTGAGGCATCGGTATCGGGTACGCATGCCGCAATGGCCTGCGGGAGCACCGCGGACGGGGAAGAATTGGGGGGGGGGGGGGGGGGAGGAGATGGGATGGGATCAGCGGTGGGCTGTGCTTGGAGGGTAGGCCAGATGAGCATGGAGTGGAGTAGCCTGGGCGGAGGGGCGCAGAGAGAGGCGAGGGGGGGGGGGGGGGGGGGGTGTACCTTCCAGAAGCCGGGCTGCGTGCGCAGCGCATCAACGATGCGGTTGGCGCGGTCGCTGTTCTGCCAGAGCGCGCAGAGCACGCTGAGGGCGGCGGCCACAGGGCGCGGCTGCTGCTCGTACAACTGCCCCGCCTCGCGCAGCACCGCCCACAGCCCGTCGAGGCAGCTATGCTGCGGCGGCGGCGGCTTGGCAGAATCCTCCTTGGCGGCCTTGCCGGTGGCGCTTGGCACCATGTCGGAGGGGAACATCAGCAGGTCCAGCATGCTGGGGTGGCTACCCACCGTCACCTGTGCTCAGGCATCCGCAGGCAGCCCCCTTTCAGCCCTGAAACCAAAACAGGGACCATTCCCGCAATGGCTTTTCCCCAGGCAGACCTGCGATCACTCACGCAGCCCCCCTTCCCCCCCCCCCCCCCCCCCCCTCTCCCCCCCCTCACACACACACCCACTGATACCAAGTGATACGCCCCCAGCAGTCCATCTACCGGATTCAGGACTGCCAGAGCTAGTAGAGACGTGGAGGCGGAGGCGGAGGCAGTATGCATATGTGCACCCCTGCGAGCGCGGCTGGATGCTTTCAAAGTAGGCACTCACATTTATGGGAACCCCTGCACCTTCAGACAGTCCCTGTGGGTGTGAGTGTCGGTTTGGGTTTAGGGTTTCGAGTGTGGTACGGTTTCAAGGCGACAACTCTGAATCCTAAGTGGCCAGCTTAGAAAGCCATACCGACGGGGAGAGAGGAGGGGTGGGGGGTGGGGGGGGGAGGGTTGACGGGGTTCAAAGGGACCTGCGCTCACCTGCACGACGTCCGCGACCGCGCAGTACAGCTCCGGCCGCGCCCTGGCGGTGGGTAGGTCAAAGGCGGCGATGAGGGCATCGCGCGTGATGGCTGTCCCGGTGGCCTTCCCCTGCACCACCACAGCCTCGTCAGCCATGCAGGGTGGGCCAAGGATGCCCACCAACACGTTCAGCAAATACAGTGGACGGAGCAGCCCAGGACTTTCACTCTGCAGCTAGGACACACCGGTCACCAGAAGGGAGTGCCATCGACCGAGGTCACTCCCCATGGGCATGCATAGGGTGGCGAGCGATGGCGAGCGCACGGGGTGTGGGGGCAGGGTGACCTGGTGCAGGGAGCTGGCGAAGCTGATGTGGCCGGTCAAGTTGGCGGAGCACTTGCCGAGGGCGTGCACGGCGCGGACGCACGCCAGGGTGAGCTCCGCGGACGCGGGGGCGTAACCCAAGTACGAGGAAATCAGGGTTACCGGCATGGGGTAGTTGGTGCCTGGCGGCATCGCGTGTTCCCACGACAGGAGCGGATGTCAGAGATGTTTGCCCACAATGGCTCCAATGGGTCCAGCAGTACTATCCAAGTATGCATTACCTCACTGGCATGGATAGGCACACAGGGTAGACGGCGGGCCCAGAGAAGTAGCAGCAGATACAGTATGTGTAAGTAGAAGGGACGGGCAGCGGACGATCAAAGGGCGCATCCCACCCACCCGCAGGAACTTGGAACAGCTCACGCCCGAGCACGCTGCTCCCGTCGCCCTCGTCCACTGCCTCAAGCAGGGGCGGCAGCAGCAGGAGCAGCTCCTCCACGGCGCCCTCTGCCGCTGGGATCGCCTGTCAGTACCGAGCAGGCGTGGTGGTCAGTTGAACCGTGCCAGTGGACAGCGAGGCTCTGGCAGCTGGGGCGTGAGCAGAGGGGCGGCCACCTCCATGTTGAGGCCGGTCAGCGACATGGACTGCAGCGCAGTGGCGCCTGGCGGCGTCGCGTACAGCAGGAAGTTCCGGAAGGCGCCCTCCTGAAACGCGGGGCAGCAAGGGCATGGGGAAGTCAGGCAGCACCGTCACACGCCAGCCTCCTGCAGACTGGTCATCACACTACTCCCACCACGTGGACGGTTCCGTGGCTACTTCGTCTCATCGCATAGGCACGGAATGGTCTCATTGGTCAGCGGATCCGCGCAACCAAGCAATGCGCACCTGGGAGAAGATGCGCGCGACGAGGGAGTGCAGCTGCTTGCCGTGCTCCGACGTGTGTGAGGTCTGTCGCAGGGAGAGAGGGCGTGAGCACAGGGTGGCCCCGCTCAAACAGGCAATTCGCAGCGCCGTCAGCACGTTGGCACCACGGGGGTCTTCACCTGCAGCGCGCAGCGCACCAGGCGCACGCAGGCGGCCGCCAGTCGCCAGCGCTCCGCCTGCTGGCTGTACTGCCAGCTCCGGTGCGGAGCAAGGACCGCGTGCACCGCATGGCTGAACCAGTCCAGAAGCGGGGCCTGCGCGGGGACACATAAAGGGGGGGGGGGGGGGGGGGGGGGCAACGGGGGAGAGTCAGCCCTCTGGCCAACAGAACACAGGAGAGATCTCTGCCTCTGGCGTCCCACGGTGTTTCTACATTGCCGGCGCACCTCCAAGGTTCCTCAAATATCAGACTGTTTGTGGGAGCCCAATGGCGCGTTCTTAGGCTCAGTAGAACATGTTTGTTGCATGTTTGTTAGGTTTCAGGTGGGTGAAAAGCAGGGACAATGGGATACCTCACCTGCTGCATGCCGGAGGAGATGAGCGCCTCCAGCAGCTTTACAAACCCGAGGGTGGCGGGGTACTTCCCGGCCGGCGCCTCGGAATGCTGCCGGAAAAAGGACAGCGCACTGACCTCCACGACAATCTCACTGATGAAGCAAGAAGCACATGCAGAGACGCGATGGGAGGGATTTCAGGGAAACGGTAGGGGGGGGGGGGGGGGGGGGGGGTAATCAGTTTGCTATGCAGTAGCCGCGGCATGAAGACAGTTGCTGGTGGCGTACAGTCAGCCTTCACCGCTCACCTGTTCATCAGGCTATCCGGGCGCGCAAAGAGCGGGCTGGCTGCCAGAGTGTCCACCACCTGGACCGGCAGATGACGGGCGAGCGCAGCCGCAATCTGCGCAGCGCAGCAGCAGCTCAAAGCATCAGCATCAGCCTAAGCATTGCGGTGCTTGCACTGCAGGCAGTGAGCAGTGTCCGACCCGGTCAAGCGTGTGCAACCACAACGATGTGGCGCTCCGACGTAGTGCTCTTCGACGGAACCTACTGCAACTGCTCACGGGCGCCGACGCACTTTGGAGGACGCAGTATATAAGAACGTGCTATGCTGTTTTGGGTCAATACCAGAAAAAATAACCAGGGATTCATCACGGAGCTATGAACAATGTGCCGGCACCCCAATTTCTACAGCAATTACCACATTCTTATAAGTGCAGCGGCACCTGTATTGGGCGTGCGCGCCGCGGAAAAAATGCACCGATTTAACGTTCTGTACCATCGAGCCAACAATTCCGTATTATGTTGATAGTGTATTCTGATAGACTTCAAGACGAATTCAGTTCTTCCTTCTTTGCAAGCGCGTCAATAACAGATATATAGCAAACCCCAAGCGGGTTGAGGCATCATGTAGAGTCAGGGTCCAGAGCTGCAGAGTGAGGGGATGAGGTCGGTGTGGGGGCGGCTGCATACCCGGAAGCAGTTGCCGACGTCCTCTGCCAACGGCTGCTGCGAGTGGGAGACGGCCCGGACGGCTGCACCAAGCAGCAGCAGCGCATCGGGGCGAGGCGCCACCATGCCGGCCTTGGCGCCCTCCGCCGGCTCAGACCACGACCAGGCCAGGCAGTCGTGCACCACCGACGGCTCTGACTCCAGCAGCTGTGCCAGCAGGCGCAGGGCGGCGTGAAGTAGGCGGCCAGCCGCAGCGGCGTCGTCGGGCCGGGAGGCCGGCTCCGATAGACAGCGGAGCGCCTGCTGCGCCAGTAGCACCAGCAGCATCTGGCCGGGGCAGCTGCCCTCCCACCGCACCAACAGGCGCTGCCCGCTGCTGCCGCTCGCCTCTGGCCCCAGCAGTGAGGAGCCGGGCGCCAGTGCTGGGGGCAGAGGCAGAATGGAGCCCTGGCGGACAGTGTAGAGAGGCAGGCACAGATCAGCCCATCAGCATAGAAAAGACTGCAATAACAAAACTATAACTGGCGCTGGACTGTGGGGCAGTCAACACAAGGCCATCATTCCCATCAACAGCAGCCTGGTGCGGAGTTGATGTTTGCTAATAACATGGCACATACATAAAAACATCGGGATCGGGTTGCGGCCGGTGATGATGGGCTGCACGGGACATGCCGAAGCAGACTCGCAGTAATTCAACCAGTCCCTCGTCAGACCGTGAGGCCCCCCTAACCTCGCAGGCCCAGCGAGCAGTTGAATCGGTGCTCAGGTCCCCGTTTCATTCATGGCAGTCATTGCGAGAGTCATCGTCACTGATATAATGACGCAATATCAGAACTACTTGCAAACCCAAACCGTGGGAAACACTAGTTGAAAACAGCATTTCTGACTTCCACGCCGCTAATTGATGGCAACAGGAGACAAAGGGTCTAAACAGGGAAAGCCCTACGGGCGAGGGCGACAAGGTGTGAAGGATCTGAGCGGGGCGGCCATCAGGCTGTTGGCAGGGGGGGAGGGGGGGGGGTGGCAGAGACATCCGAGGAGGGGCACCTGCACGCCTTGCGGCAAGGTGAAGAAGTCGCCGGGCAGTGCCAGAGGCTGCCTGGTAGTCACCAGCTCCCCGGAGCCGTCCTCGCGCCCGACAGAGGCAAAGACGGCTGCGCCGTCATGCAACACCGTCAGGCCGGGCAGCTCCTTGAGATAGATGTACGCGTGCACCGCGGCGGGCGCGCCCTGGGCCAGCCCCGAGAGCAGCGACAGCAGCGGGAGCGGCGCCGCGGGGAAGAGGCCGCGCGTTGCGTCCAGAAAGGACACCAGAGGCATGAGCAGCGCCCCGCTGGCGGCGCCCCGCTCGTCCTCCAGCTCCTCTGGGGATGCCGCCTCCCAGAAGGCGTCGCACAGCTCGGGCTGCCCGTCCATCAGCGCCGCCACCACCGCCACAAACGCCTCCAGCTCCGCAGCCGCGAGGGAGTGCGGCGAGACGCTGAAGGCCGCGACGGTGGCGGACAGCAGGTGGAGGATCACGGAGCGGTAGAGGCCGCTCAGCGCGTGGTCGCTGCCCACAACATCTCCCTGCCAGCGACAGGGGCCGCCTGTACGTCAGCACTAGTGTGGCGTCCAGCGCCGGGTGCCAGCAGGCATACGTCAGAAGATTGACCTCCGGCAACACCTCCGCCCCGCCCTGCCCAGCCCAGCAGCAGCACCTGGAGCATGGTGTACAGCGAGCCGAGGAATCCGTTGTTCCAGGACCAGGCTCCAAAGTTCCGAGCGTTGGCTAGGGCGTCGGGTGAGGTCTCCGCCTCGGTCTCTGAGCCATGCAGCACCTGCGGCCCCCATGGAAGACGGGACGATGGGGGAGAGGGAGGGAAGAGGTTCAGGCTGGATAGCGGAAAGCAGCTTCCATGGCTTCTATCAATGGGGGCAGTGCGGCTGCGTGGCCGCCGCAAAGGCAGCCCTCCGGCCAGCAGCAGTGCCAGCCCCCACCAACCGGACGGAGACTGGCAGACTACTGAGAGAGAGAGAGAGAGAGAGAGAGAGAGAGAGAGCGAGCGAGCTTACAGGGAGTTGTAGGTAACTAGAGGGCACCACCACCTTCCAAAGGGTAAGCAGCTAGAGCCCTATAACCTACCCTGGTGGCACGTCTCCAGGCAGACACTACGGAATACTATTTGAAACTCAGTCAAATGTCATGTCTGATGATGCGGCTAGCGATCATTGGCACAAGCACTGCAGGTGACAGCATATTGGCCGTATCAGTCAGCACATCCGCGGGGAATCCACCTCACTTTCTCATCGCTAGTATGTAACAACAGCATCACTACCCGGAGAGATACACTGTGCCCTCTCCCACATGCACAACGCCGCCCCAAAACGCATGGTTCACACCCCGCTTCACGCCAGTAAGATGTTGGGGTGTGTGTGAGTCTTGCTCCTCGAGGGCACCATGCCCTCAGGAGCAAGACTGTGCCAGCACATCCAACCGCATAATGGCAACGTTGTCATTCCCGATATCCTACTCAGCCTCTGTCCAGTCCCCCCACCTGGAAAGCCGCCCAGCCCATGAGCACCACCGGCGACGGCGCCTTGGCAGTCATCAGCGCCTCCGCGCCCGCCTCCACCTCCTGCAGGTCCGCGTCACCGGTGAGGTGGTGCGCCTCCTGCCCGGCCGCCAGCTGGTCCATCAGCCCCTCCAGGTCAAGCCCCTGCAGGGACACGCAGGGTAGAGCGAAAAACAACGGCTGAGCTCCCACTCCCGCTCATCATGCCGCCCGGCCTGGCGAGTGGGCTGGCATCAAGCTCAAGGGGCCAGGCTCAGGAACAGCAACGCGCGCTGCCTACATCTCTGAGCACCCATTACATACCGCACAGCACTGCCATGACCATCATTACCGATTACGTGGCTACGGGTGTCAACGCGTCGATATAAGGCCTCGAATTGGGCTTGCGTGCAGCCCCCAAGGAGCATGCCCTATCTATGGTTCCACTGCAGCTTTGTCTACATTTGACCTCAGGTAGGGCAGGCTCTCATCAGCAATGATGTTCTTATGTTCTTACTATCGCGTTTTTCCGGCACTGCGACGGCAAATGCCTACTCATACCGACAGCCCTCATGCATGAACATGATCAGAGCCATACCTGCAGCATCAGCAGCGTCGCCAGCTGTCTGGCGCGGTTCTGAAACACTGCCACCTGCATAGCCCACAGGTGGGAGGTTCAGAATGCAGGAACCGAAGTCGGAAGGGGGCAGGGTGTGTGTGTGTGTGTGGGGGGGGGGGGGGGGGGTAGCTGGCTGGCTGTCTGCCCTCGGGGAGACGCACCTCGGGGTCGCGCTCCATGCGCGCGTTGCCCAGAAAGTCACGCAACAGCAGCGCGAGCGCCTTCCACCTCGCCGCGGAGCACAGCTGCGGCGTCTGGCTGTACAGCATGATGAGCAGGTCCAGCACAAGGCAGCGCTCGGTGGCCGCCTGCGCGCGTTGGGGAGCGAGTGTCATTTCGGCAGAATGGCACGCAGCCAGTGCTACGACCAGCGCCCTGGCCCCTGCAACATCCTTAGTTGGACTGCCTCTAGCTGTACGTATGGCTACATCACGTACAAAGGTTGCAAGGCTTGAAGCGATAGCGGAGTAGAGGATGGAGCAATGCAGAAATACAGCAGCCGCTGACATCCTTTTGTGCGCCCGCGGGGGGGGGGGGGGGGGGGGGGCACCTGCAGTGCCCACAGCCGCTGCTCCTGCTCCAGCCGCCGGCCCTTGCCGGGAGGGGCAACCGCCAGCATGCCGCCCGTAGCTGCCTCTTCGCCCAGCGTGAAGGTGGGGAAGCTCGCAGACAGCAACGCAAACAGATTACCCTCTAGCCCCTGCAGGAGGAGAGCCCACGAAGCGGCAAGCCTCAGCGCCGGAGGGCGGGCGGAGCGGAGCCGGAGGGGGACAGGTCCAGGAAGGGCGGGTCAAGCGGGATGGCGCGCGGCTCCACCTGGTCGACCAGCCGCTTGGCCAGTGGCGCCAGCTCCTGCCTGTCCGCCTGGCTCAGCACCTCGCCCAGCGCCTTGAGCAGGTAGATGCGCTCTGAAAAGTAGTACTCCGTGATCTGCCGGGGGAAAGGATGTGTGTTGGGGCGTTAGGGGAGTTGGAGGAGGGGGAGAGTGATTGTGGCTAGGGAGGCATGGACACCTAGGGAGGCATCGGTTTGAGGCAATGAGGACGAGGTGTGTGGGAGGGTGGAGGGGGGGCGCCCACCCTCAGTACCGCCTGCGCATCCAGCTCAGCGGGTGCCTTGTCCAGACCGTCCTCGCGCAGCCAGCGCTTGAAGAGGAAGAAGGACTGCACCTCGTCCAGCCCCTAGGTAGACAGCGGGATGCAGACAGCCCACAAACACCATGAGCACCAGCCCCCCCCCCCCCCCCCCCCCCCCTCACCCATCCGCCCCCAAGCCACTGGGGGCAGAGCGGCGCAGGTAGGTAGAGTCAAGCCGGCGTGTGGGGTCTCTGCTATGGAGGCGCACCAGGTGGCTGGACACCTGCCCCACCAGACCGCGCAGCTTGGCTTCCACGACGGCCTTCTTGCCATCCGCCTCAAAGTGGCTCTCGTTCTTCAGCGCCGTGGCCGATGTGCTGCTTTGGGGCTTGAAGCGCGCGAGAGTGTGCAGCAGCCAGGGTGTGTGCTTGTCCAGAAGCTTGGCGCTGGACGGGCCGCTGCCTGCTAGCGCCTCATATACCTTCTTGTGCGGCTGCCACCACAGCTCGTTCGCGCTGAACACCATCGCTACTGCCACCCGCACGCCTGCCTGTGGTCCCTCCCCCTGTGGGCCTCACTATCTCGCCCCCACACCTGCCTGTAAGGGGAGAATGAGAGGGGGGGGGGGGGGAGGGGGCGGCGGGGGGAGGGTTGACTCACTGCCAGGTCGGAAGTACAGAACTCTCAACCCCCCCCCCCCCCTTCCCGAGCCAGCCTTCCCCGGACACAGGCAACCGGGGCAGTGATATGCCTGCTGCCTGTGTGGCTGGCTTAGGTGCGCATGGGCCTGCGGGTTTGGCCGTGGGGTCCAAGATGGTTCGGGGGTGCTGCCGCTACCCCCCCCCCCCCCCCCCCCCACCACCACGACCTGCACGCCTGCTGCCGCCCCTGCCCGGCGGGCCGAGTTCCACTCACCCCGAGACCACCGACCGATGACCCGCCGGGACTCAGAGGGGCACGGGGCTGCTGGGGCTTCGGGTGCTCGCAAAGCCACGGGTGCTGTGCACTCAGCCCGAAGCGGGCGGAAGCAGGATCAGCGGTGGTGGTGTGCTGGCCTGAGCAGTGGCATCCCGCCTGTGAGTCGCTAGCAGCACCCCGGCCGGTTGGGAGCGCCGGCGTCGTGCGCCATCACCGTCGCTGGTGTCACCAGTTCATCAGCGCAGCAGCAGCAGTACATTTTTTTGGTTACAGGGATTGGATGAGTCGAGCCGGGTTTTAATTTTGATGTATCTACGACTGCCTGGTACCTTTTTATCCTAAATTGGTATGTACTACAGGGGTAATCCATACCGGGTACTCGTATAGTGCGCATCATCGCGCCGCAATGATGTCGTCGGTGACTGTTGCGCGCGCTCGCGCCGCTCGTTCATATCCGCGAGAGACGGCGGAACGAGGGCCTCGGCGGCAGCTGGTACGTCGCATCGCCCTCAGCGAGGTAAACCCATCCCGCCCCGGCCGCTGGCGCCATCGCTCGCTCGCTCGCCAGAAGCGGCACGCTCTGATCCAGCAAACAGACGGTGGCGACGGCTCGACCCGCCCTGCGCCCCGGCGCTTGCACCTTCCGTCAGCCTGGCCCGCACGCACTCGCTATAAAATACCGAAATATTCCTGCCGTTGTTTGCACCGGTCAAGGTATGAGGCTGGCCCCGCGGAATCCGCTCCAGCTACACAGCACCCAGTGTGCAGGCAGGATTGTAACTTGTTGGACCCCATCAAGGCACGCCGCGACGCCGCCGACGCCACAGCGATCGCGAGCGCCGCGCCTCGGCGACAACACTTGGAATATTTGCTGTCCTGCCCTCGACGTCGGCCTGCGCCGGCGGGGCTACCCCGCACGGCCTCCGAGCCGCCAACGGAGGCTGGTGGTCGCCAAGCTCGGGGCGGGCGTCGACGCGGCATACTGCGCGCTGCTGGCTTCCGGTGCGCTGTCGTCCGCGGTACTTGCGCTCGCGCCGCGGCCGACGGAGACGCAGCCACCTCTCGGCCAGCTATCTCTGCTATGCACTGTGGCTAGGGTACCGCTGCTCAACTGGCTGGTGAGTCCTTCGGTAATGTAGGCGGCTGGCGCGCCTATCAGGCACAGCCTTGAGGTTCATGACGGGGGCGTGTTTTGAGTTGGGGCCGCAAGCCTGGCCCTTGATTTGTATGTTCGTCCACTGCAGGTATTTTACGTTTATTCCAAGGGAGTCTAATATAGATAGTCTAGTTACTCGTGTGCAAGGGCGATGGGAGCACCTATCATATGGCACACCAGCATGGCACCTGCTCAAGGGTCTTGACATGACCTGGCATGACATTACCTCGCCCGCTTTGTGTGCAGCCCTGGCTGGCTGCTGGTACGTGGTGGTCGCGGCCGCGATACTTTGGCTACGCCGCCATCTACCTGGCACCGGTTCTGTTTGTGGCAGCCGCAGCGGCTCGCCAGTGGGGCGTAGCGGCGGAGGAGGGCGGCCTGCTGCTGCTGTCGTCCCTGCTCTGCCCTGTGCACTTCCAGCTGGAGACGGACCTGAGCGAGAGGAAGGATGTGAGCAGCGCAGATGACGCCGTGCGCCGCGGGAAGCGTCTGTGGCAGCTGCTGCGCGATCCGGAGCATCGTAGGGCGACAGAGCGTCAACAAGCAGCGGATGGCCGTGAAGCCACTGAGGATGTCGGCGCATCTTATGGATTACAGATGCCTCCTGGCGAAAGCACAACCTCCATCGTTGCTCCCTCGACTCAAACGCTGGTCAGTGATGGCGCCACCACAAGGCGGGATGGCGGAGGACAGGCGGATAGGGGCGCGGTGAATAACGAGGTTGCGCTCCTGGCGAGCATCCAGCAGCGTGAGCAGGTGGAGCTGGCAGACGCCTTGGCCACCTGGGACGAGGCGATGGCGCTGCGGATGAAGACAGTGAAGGAGCTGCGGGTGATGGCGGCGCAGTTGCAGGTCCGAGGCCGCTCTAGGATGCGCAAGGCGGAGCTCATCGCGGCGATTGAGGTGGCTAGAGGGAGGCCACATTAGTGACCCTTCTCCCCGCCGTAGCTGGAGCAGTGACGGAGAATCAGCTCCTCAAACAGCCTGCAAATCGCCGGAGCTGACGGCACCAAGGATGGAGGCAGGCTCCCAGTGGCTTCCTGTGACCCTATGTGGCTGGCATCCACACCGTCGTTGGGGACCTGCCCAGGGCACACACAATTGGCCCGCTCCACAACATTCATAAGAGATTGACCATACACATATATGCATCCCACAGCATGGAATGATGTAATAATGTACAGGAATATTTATTTCTCCCATCCGCGTCAGGCAGCAAGCCCGTGCAGCGCCAAGCTGGTGGCATGGACGGTCAGGACGGTGCTGCCTCCCCATCGCAGCTTTCCATGAAGCTTGCTCAAACATTATGGAGCACGAGAAAGACCTAGAGCAGGCCAGCTACCCCCCCCCCCCCCCCCCCTGGGGGTTTAGCTCAAGACAATTGGGGATGGGTACTGGTGCCGGCACCATGCAATCGTGCCGGCAATCAGTTGGGGGGGGGGGGGGGGGGGGGGGGGCTGAGATTTACACACATGATGGGGGCGGGCCGACTGTCTGGGGGAGGGTGTCGCAGCTGGGGCTGGGCTAGGACGCGCCGCCTAGATGCTCTCGCGGTCGTAGAAGGTGTCCAGTGTCTTGGCGGTGATACGCCTGAGCAGCTCGCGGGGGAAGATGCGCAGCAGACTCCACGCAAGGTCCAGCGACTGCACGATGCTGCGGTTCTCGTAGCCACCCTGGTTGACAAACTTGCCCTCGAATTTCTCCAGGAACTCAAGGTACAGCAGGTCCTCGCTGCTCAGCGCCTCCTCGCCCACCACCGCCTTCATGGCGAGCACATCCTTGCCGATGGCGTAGAAAGCATACATCTGGTTGGACACCTCGCCGTGGTCCTTGCGCGTCATGCCCTCGCCGATGGCGGACTTCATGAGACGCGACAGGCTGGGCAGCACGTTGATTGGCGGGTAGATCTGGCGGTTGTGAAGCATGCGGTCAATGCTGATCTGGCCCTCGGTAATGTAGCCCGTCAGATCCGGGATGGGGTGGGTGATGTCGTCGTTGGGCATTGTGAGGATGGGCAGCTGGGTGATGGAGCCCTTGCGGCCGACGATGCGGCCAGCGCGCTCGTAGATGGTCGACAGATCGGTGTACATGTAACCGGGGTAACCACGGCGACCGGGAACCTCCTCACGCGCTGCACTGACCTGCATCCAGGCAGAAAGCAACCGCCCTCAGAATCGTGTTCATGCTTGGGCGTAGTCGAGAGGGCATGTCGAGCTGCCTCGAGACTCAGTTTGGTAGCTACATCAATGAACTGATTGGGCTGTATGATCAATCATTCAGGTCACAAATATATACAAAGCTTTGCCTTGCTTTCAAAGTGCAGGAGGCTTACCTCACGCAGCGCATCGGCGTACGAGGTCATGTCCGTCAGGATGACCAGCACGTGCATGCCCTGCTCGTATGCAAGATACTCCGCGAGCGTGAGCGCAATGCGCGGCGTGATGATGCGCTCGATGGTGGGGTCATTGGCAAGGTTGAGGAACAGGCTGACGCGCTCCATGGACCCGTTCTCCTCGAAGTCCTGCTTGAAAAAGTGGGCGGTCTCCATGTTGACACCCATTGCGCCGAAGACGATCGCAAAGTCCTCCTTCTCCACACCAGGGCGGTCCACCAGGCTCGCCTGCCGGCAGATCTGCGCCGCAATCTCGTTATGAGGCAGACCGGCAGCGGAGAACAGGGGGATCTTCTGTCCGCGAGCAATGGAGTTCATCACGTCGATCGTGGAGATGCCTGTCTGAATCATTTCCTCGGGGTAGGTGCGCTCTGAGGGGTTGATGGACGCGCCGGAGATCTCCAGCCACTCCTCGGGAATGACGGGAGGCCTGGGAGCACACCGGTGCAAAGAGTGGTCAGCCAGAGAGCAGCGCGGCACATAGCCAGGTGGAACCATTGAAACACACTGAGAACACTCCACCGCAGCCAACGGGGCATGAACAAGAGGGGAAGGAGGAGCGATGGGGCAGCAGGCCCGGCATTTCACCAACACATCTCTCCAGAATGAACAGCACTGCTGAATGCCAAGTTCCTGATATGTGCAGTATTCTATGCAAGCCATGATTTGCCATGCTGAGAGCATCACCAGGTTGCAAGAAGCGACTACGCCCTAAGCCATTGCAGGTACTTGGTGCTCTGCTGTCACCAGCATAGCTGGCTGGGGGGGATCTTTATATTGTCCATGACACGCATAACCAGGCAACTCTAACCCGCTGGATTCACCAGTCCAGTCCAGAAAGAGTCCCTGGGGCTGGTCTCTACCTAGCCCTGCAAGCATTTGATATCCGTTTGTAATCCCTCCACTGCTGTTGAAGTAGGCACGGTGCGTTAGTGCCTGGGCATCCCTTGGACAGCAGGAACAAAGGGCAGGCGCCAAGGGGCGCAGCTCACCCGTTGTCAATGGGCTTGCCGGAGCCGTTGAAGATGCGGCCCAGCATGTCCTTGGCGACGGGGCACTTGAGAACCTGCAATGAGGCAGAAGGCAGGGGCAACGAGGGAGAGTGGAGGGGGTGTGGAAATGGGGTCAGAGGTGCCGGGAATGGGGGAGAGTTTCGAATTCCAGCGTCCATGTAGCAGCAAAAGGGGAGGGGGGGGGGGGGGGGGGGGGGAGGGGGGGGCACCTCGCCCGTGAACTCGCAGGCAGTCTTGACCTTGTCCAGGCCGTTGGTGCCCTCAAAGCACTGCACCACAGCCTTGTCGCCATCGACCTCCAGGACTTGTCCGCGGCGAGTGGTGCCGTCGGACACAGTAATGTTCACAATCTCGGAGGCCATAGCGCCCTGCGGCAGAGAACAATGGCATTCAAGCACTGCTGAGCCGGGTGCGCTGGCCCATGCGTCCTTGCAGCCAGCCCTTCCGAAAGGCGCATTAACTGCCACGGGAATACCGGCTGGCCATCAGGCTGCACTTACGCGAACATTCTGGAGCACCACCAGCGGGCCGGCAACGCCCTCCACAGTCTTGTATTCTGCACAATGGGGAGCAGGGAGGGGGCGTTGCCGACGGTCAGTGCCCAGACGCTGGCACTACTCGGCAGCTGTTCATGGAAGGGCAGGCTGCCACAGTGGGTCGTTCTGTCTGGCTGGGGACTCCGCTGCTATTAAGACAGAACAGCAGGAAATCAGGAGGCACTCCGCATATCGCCGGATCGCATATCCATCCACCCAGGGGCAGGGCACATAGCTTGGGAAAAGACCTCCCTGGCGATGGCGGATTCAGGGTCTCCGGTAGGTAAGAAACTACAAGAGGGGCGATGGCAGAGCCGAGGAGGGCGCGGCGGGTTGCCGATCGAAGATGGATCTGACGGCCTGCATAGAGTACTGCTGCCGGGCTGGGATGAAAGGTGGGGGGGGGGGGGGGGGGGGGCGGGGGCGGGCATCTCTGGCGGCCTCCGGCCGGCCATTCCCCGCCCTTGAACTTCGCTTAAGCAGGCCCCGTTGCTAGCGGTAGGGGGCTCAGGCCGGCCCGAGCTCCCCCCACACAAAGAGCGGACTTGGCGCGCGAGTAATGGTGCGTTGGGATAAAGCACGATCCGCCACGGGGATACCCGTCGACCGCGCGAGAGTATGATGGCAAGCTCTGATTCTAAGTACTGAGACTTGGACCGGGCGAAGCTGACGTGCGAGCAGCTCTTGGCCGTTTCCCGTGCTCGCCGCGGCTGAAGACCGCCCACCAGACACCGTCGCCGGCAGGGGCGGGGCATGCAGATCCAGCGGTCGGGCCGGAAGCAAGCCGGCGCCGCAATCGCCCCGCAGGGCACAGCTGGTGCAGTGCCTGAGATGGGCTGCGACTGGTTTATGGGTTTGTGGACAGATTTTAGGTTTATCAGCGCGGAATCGCTCAGGCGGCTGTGGGGCGCACCGAGATTGGGCTCCAGGACGTAGTCCCGAGTAACTGCGTCCACGTGCGCCTTGAAGGCGTCCATTCTGCCAGATTTTGCAGCACGGGTGGGCGCGGGAAGCAGGGGTGTGGAGTGTGTGCCAAGCTCTGAGCCGCAAGAGCTCGCGCTGATGGACGTCTCGGCAGTGCGCGTGCGGAAGGGATCCGCTGATGGGGCGGTCGTCAAGCCAACTATAGCAACCAAGTCCGCAGCGCGCAGCGCAGGGCGAGGGGTTATTGTTTTATCTTTTTGGTTACAGGGAGAGCGGGGTTACTGTCGAAAGCAATTTCCTAGGATACGGAATGCATGCTTCGGTGTTGCCTACGATAATATTGCGGTAATCACGAATCTAAAACGAAATACAACCGTTTCTATCCCGCAATTCCTTGACCGGGCGAGAGTGTAAGTTCGCAGGGCAAAGTAACAGTAGAGCTCGCCCAGGCCTATCGGCCGAATCTGCCCCAGCACTTGACCTCTTGCGTCAACTGCAGTCGTAGGTCTGGCATAGCAACTACCGTAGCCGCCAGCCCTTAGACTATTGCCTCATTTAAACCGCAAAGGGCTATTGCATCAACCAGGTAGCAAATCTGGGACACGCCGACACGCCGAGTCGATATTCCTCTCCTCGGGAGAATCGGGAATCGAACAACGGACTTGTTGTGCAAGACCACCGCTCGACCGAGCGGACAATGAATATGTACATGCGGCAGGGTATATACCAAAATATACGGTAATAATAATACGAGTAATGAGTTATCTATCATTATGCCGCTATGCCCATACCCACCGAATAGACGCTGGTACGCATAATATCTTCAATGACAGCAAGGTTGTGTCACACTGTCAAACATGCACGTGTTGCTTGTAGATCACGTGACGGTAAAACTGCGACTTTAAGAAGTTGCCGATGATCCTCAAGCTACCGCTACATCTGCTGTGATTTTAAGCAGAGCACAAGTCGGGAACGATGAGGCAGTTGTACGATTATCGATATTGATATAATGTGTGTGTAATATTTGACAGGCTTCTTGTTGATGTAATCCTTAATGTCCATTAACAGAGCGGATGTGGGTTACTCGTAAAACGTCTTGAAGCTCAAGCAAATGCGCAGACCGTACCTGATGCCCGTATATTGTACGTCTCAGCTCACCACTAGCGGGGAACAAATGAAACCACCGTGACGGTCACCCACACATAGTTACCATGTGTGAAAATGTCATGCAAACAAAAAAGCGCAGCTACCAAAATGCGTCAAACGGTTTAATGAAAGGTGGTTTCATTCATTTGAAGGTGAAAAAGAGGCGCCTACTGCAGCATCATAGAGTAGTTCTCAGCGTAATTGCTCTTGCACTGGGTCCTGCACACCAGAGGGAAATGGCATGTGACGTTACTATTGACGGTATGTGTACTTATTACATTCATGCTGATGGACCATGCTACCGGCAGTTTGCAAGCCGCCCATGCCGGAGACCAGCGAGAGGTGCTACTTCTAGAGCAGCCCGTGTTATGCCCGTAATGAGTATTAGCTCTCATGGGTTATAGCTCGATGAGTAGCACACAGCTACTTCAAAATAAATCTGTATGATCATATCAATCCTGTTTGGATTTCAAAAGTGGCCATGCGAATGCCTTAACATACCCTTACCAGCATCAATACTACTTGCGCCCCGTGGCCCATTACGCAATAAATCCTTGTGGATGTCCAGCTGACATGGGTCCCTCACGGTCGGGCTCCACTTGCTTTACTTTGCTCAACCTTCAGGTGGCAAAGCCTGTGGGCAGCAGCATTCATCCACCATCATTCAGCATGGTAGGCATCTCCTGGGCGCCGCTGCCCATGCGGCCAGCCCGGTACACCAAAAGCGCGCCTGTACGCAGGCCTCACCCCTCCCCCCCCCCCCCCCCCCATCCCCCGCCAATAAACGGCTGTGCTAATAATGTTTCAGATCCTTGGCATGCAGCAAGTCTCACCGTTCCAGCCTCTGGGCCTGCTGGCAGCCCGTTGCCACTACCTGCGCCGCCGTCGCCCCAAGGAAGCTTGCCGCATTAGACAGGGACGCCAACAACTTCAGCAGCCTCGCCAGGTCGAGAGCAACCTGAGGCCACAGTTACAGGGTATCAAGAATGTGAGGCAGGGCAGCAGCGTCTAGGGGCCCAGGGCAGGAGCTAGCAGGGAGGGATTTGCCCGAGTGGGGGGATGCCGTGAGGGGAGACGAAGCAGCGTAGGCTCACCGGCAGCACCGCCTTCATGTCCAGCCCAGCGCGTGTCCGGATGCGCTTGCTGCGGAAAGTGGAGGCCAGGTTGCTGGCAAGATCCTTGATGTCACGATTCGGCGCTCCAGGCGGGCCGTTCCTGCGCAGCCCGCAGCACAACGGTTTTACATAATGAGTACACACACCGGTTCTCGCTATTGGGACGGTGACATCATGGCGCAGACAGGCATGCAGCCGCATTACTCAAGTCTCATCGGAGCTGCCATTCACAAAAGGTCATGCCGTGTTGGACCATATGCGTGCGCGCCAGTGGCTGAGGCACACACCAGTGCTTGTGTAGCATGTCAGCTGCCTGTTGCTCGTTCCAGGGCGGCGGCACGGCAACCACATCCTCCCACAGGTGGTTAAACTCTGCCTCCAGCTGGAGGACGACCAGAGGGCTCAGGGCTGACACCGTAATATCTGCCGCCTGGTCAATTATTTCCTGTGAATAGACGTGCCGTCTCAATTGCAGTCAGGCGATATTTTTTACCGACGCCTCCAGTGAAGGAACAGCCATGCGTGCAGCTCGCCAGCTATGCCATGAAAACCAGGGTGCTTGACAAAGCTAGTTTGACAAGGTTGGGAATGGGGAGAAGGGGGTGGGGGTGGGGGGGAGGGGGGGGGGGGGTAAACCTCCAAGGACGTGCGCCGTGCTTCCTCATGTGTGGGCTCTAGCGGAGCATCGAGGCTCGGTGCTGGCTGCTGCCCATTGCTGCTCGAGGTCTGCCGAGGCGGCACAGAAGTCGGAGCACGCAGCACGGCAGGGCTGCTTGGTAGCAGAGCTACCTGACCAGGGCCCCCAGCTGCTGGCGCTAGATCGTGCTCCATGTCCTCAGGCACATGAGCCTGCGCTACTCCGACACTGTTCTCCCCAGCGGCAGGAATGTGAGCTTCGGGCTTGTCTGGACTTGCATGTTCTGGTTGTGTATCACTTGACCCTGGGACTAGAGCGTCAACTGCGGGTCTGCCGCTTGTTGTGCCGGGCTGCCCGGGCTCTGGGGGCGACAAGTACGTAGCTGCACCATCGGTGCGAAGCGAGTAGCTGGAGCATGCCTCGATCTCATTGACAATAGCCTGGTCGCCGGGGCAGGGGACGAACTTATTAATCGTCATCCTCTGCACCTGGATGCGATGGCACCCGAGGAGAGGCATTGGCACACACTATGCGCTTGTCTATAGGATCCTCTGAGCTGGGTGCATGACCTGAAGCAGAGCAGGCACGATGCCCCCCCCCCCCCCCCCCCCCCACCCCTTCAATGTGCGCACACACACCTTGTTGCGCAGGTTGCGGTCGTTGGAGAGCAGCAGCACGCGCTTGACGGGACCCCCCTGCGCCTCCAGCCGGGCAAGCAGATGCATACAGCACTGCAGCACCCTGGTTGTGTGGTAGAGAAGAGGGGGGGGCACAGGAAAAGTGACTATTTGTACCTAGACGGGTCGCACAATATGCTGTGGAGACCACAAAGGAGCAGCATTAACGGCGACCCAGCTGGCCCTGGTTTAGCTTTAGCATTAAATTGGATTTGGGAGTCACAGAATGCAATGAAGTGTTTTGTAATACCAACTCCGAGACTCCGTGCTTTGTTCATATTTGTATGTATTCGTGATGTATTTCCAGATAAAAGGTTTTGCTTAAAACTCAGAAGTGAATTAATTATTAAACCACCTACCGCTCCATGTAAGGTTTTTCTCTCTCTCTCTCTTTCTCTTTCTCTCTCTCTCTCTGGTAAGATAAAATAAAGCGTGGATACGGTACCTGTCGTCGTTGGTGGCTCGAGTGTGGGAGCCTGCGCTCATCTTGTGCTCCTCAGCCGCCTGCAGATGCCAGAGAGAAACAGCCATTAACCCGGGCATGCACACGCCCAGATGCGCCCTGACACCGCTCCAAGCCCATGCGTCAGTCGGCATTGCCGCACCGCGCGGAAGTCCTTCACGCTCTGCCCCTTCAGGTACCCATCGCGCTGCGCGATGGCTTTGTTCAGCTCACTGATCGCGTCTCGAGCGGCAATTGCGGTTCCGGACGTCCATGACCCGCCACTCTGGCTGGCTTCATCTGCCATGTCAACCGGCGCAGGGATCAACCACATGCAGTATGAGCTCGCCCACCCCCGCCCCCACACAGCCCCCGCCCCCAAACATGGGCGCATCCGCACCCTCCTTGCCATTCTTCAGGCCATCCAGCTCGCAGAGCACAATCCACGGGATGATGATGGCCGCAAAGCTTGCACGCGCACTCTCTGCCACAGCTGTGCGCCGCCTCACCCACTCCAGGCATGCGTAGTCGGTGAGCAGCACGTTGGTGTCCACCACGAGGTAAACCACTGCGCAAGCCTCGCCGAACGGGGCCAGCGGGGGCAGGGTAAGCCCTACTTGTGCGGGCGCCAGGGCCAGCCGCAGGCCCCACAAGGTGCAGGCAAGCTGACTTGGCCGCACCTGGCTCGATTGTGTGAAGGCAGACCTCTGTGTCCATCGCAACGGTGGCTGGCAGGGCCGCGTAGTCAGGCAGACAGACAGACGTAGCCTCCACGCCCTCCATCTCCACAGCCCTGTCCGCCTACAGCAAGAGTTTCAGGCTTAGGTATCTAGGGGGTGGGCTCCAGCGCAGCTGCATCGCGCGCTAGCAGTGAGGCCCGCCGAGGCGCGCACAAGGTAGGCAAATGGCAGCGCCTTGGAGGTGCGGGCATTGTGAAGCTCCATCACGATGTCCAGGCTGGCATCTGTCATCTGAACGTCGGCCAGCTCATGCGCCAGCGTATCCACTCCTTTGTTGTCTACACAGCAGGGCCTGGCAGCGTTAGCAAAGCCGGACAGGCGAGGAAGCGCGGCAGCTCAGCCGCCAAGGGCACTGCCGCATCATTGCCCAGCTTCTGGCAGCACTGCACCTGTCACAGGCTTCATCCGCTCCACGAGACTGCATGCCTGCGCGATAGGGAGTCCCAATATGCCTGTGGCCCAGTGTATAACTGGCATCCCCGCGCTGAAGAAGCCCTTCTTTCGCCATGCCATCAGCTTCTCCACGCTGTACGGCCCTTGCGCAGCGCCCTGTCGCATCCAGGGAGGCACACCAACCGCCCGCGTTCAACAACCCGCTACCCACACATCGCCCACGCGCTGCACCACCTCGTCTGCGTCGCTCCTGATGCCGCACCGTGGGGTCAATGTACCCCCAGGTGTCCTTGAACGGCGCGCCGCCCAGCAGCGCGCCCATCGCCTGCGCCAGCCCATCCACCACCTCGCCGCCGCCGCCGCCGCGCACGCTGACAGCGGTGAATCCGGCAGGGGCGGTGTCGCTCTCCTTCGCGGGAAGCACCTGTCAGACACCGTCGCCATCGGCAGGTGAATCAGGGGGTCGCCAAGCTGCTAGGAGCCCGCACACGAAAAAAAATCTCAGAATGGCAACGTGCCGATGTTCCTCTGGTGTGATTACGGACGAGCGCGGTGGTCATTACCACCACCGGCGATGCATATGCCAACGCGGATGCCAGAAACGCGGATGCAGACGGGTGACGGGCAGCTGACCGGTGGCTTGAATCGACAGGGGCAGTCGATTGGGCCGTGACGAGCGCCGTGGCGCACTGCATAGGAAGAGAGTAGACACCCCCTCACCCCCATCTCCCGGGGGAGGGCAGCTACAAACACGGGCGACGAATGGTTTATTACCCTCCGTTTCTTTACCAGAGTCCGGGCCGACCCCAACCTTCACCGCTGGACTTGGCTCGTGGGCAGGGGGGTTGTCGGGATGGGGGAGGGGGGCTCCAGGCGGTTGCTCAGGTAATGATTATTGCAATTACCGGTGTACTTCGACGTGGGTTCATTCGTGTATGGGTAGCCCTAATCCTAGCGCATCGCCCTCCGTCCCGGGGATGCGTCAGGGGTGGGCTGGCACCCGCGCACCTCGAACACTCCCCCACCAGCTGCCCGCACCGTGGCGCCGGGCCGGCTGCCCAAGCAGCCGAAAAGGCACTGAAGCGCCTCGAGCTTGAGGAAGACCGTGACGGCCATGCCGCCACTACAGCCGACCCGACAGCAGCTCCCTTCCTGGCGATTTGAGCCTGGCTGCCAGAGGGCTACAGTGGCACTCTAGAAACCCAGCAACTGCGCTGAGGTCGTGAAACGGCGTTGCGCGCCGTGTCTCGTGACGAAGCGTGATGCGTTTCGGGTGTCCGCACTCGTTGTCGTTACCTGTCCGCGGACCCGAGGCGAGGGCGCTACAGTATAGTACGCGCCGACTAACAAAGGTATCCATTAACGCACACAGCCGCCATACTTAGCAAAAGGAGGGCAATTCGATCGTACTCCTGTTATATTACATGCGCTAGACGCAACATTCAAGAAATCCACACAGAAATCCAGAAGGAAATCCAGCTATGGGCCAACAGAGGCGGGAACCGCCATGGTAGCCACCGACCAGGCATCGCCACCAGCCAGCCGCCGCTCCACGCAGTAGGGACGCTCTCCCCAACACACAATCCCGGGCCACTCCAGTAGCGGCACTAGGCCGAATGTAATGTGAAGGCGCCGACAGGAAAGGAGCTTCGAAGTTGAGGTCTCGCAGCAAGGAGCGGAAGTGGGGGGGTCCAACCCAGAACGGGGCGCCACGGGCGTGCAACAGACGCAGGCCACCCAACGCCACATGCGCCGCCAGCTCGGTCGCGTCCTTTTCCGCCAAACGTAGAACGCCTTTCCCAGCACAACATCCCGGACCACTCCAATAGCGGCGCTGAGCCGAATGTGATGTGGAGGCGCCAACAGGACAGGAAGGGAGAAAGTGCTCAACGATCGAGTAGGGAATGCAGAGCCGACCGGGCCAGCAATGACGTGAGACGCCGGTGTCCAGCGCGCTTTGTTCCGCCAGCGCCATATCCGCCGCCAGCTCGGTCGCGTCCCCTTCCGCCAAACGTAGAACTCCCTTCCCAGCAAATCATCCCGGGCTACTCCAATAGCGGCACTAGGCCGAATGTGATGTGGAGGCGCCGACAGGACAGGAAGGGAGAGGGTGCTCAGAGAACAGCGAACGGGGACTTGACCGGACCAGCAACGACGTAAGACGCCGGTGTCCAGCTCGCACTGCTCCTCCGCGGCAGTGGCAGCACGGGCGGGGCCAAGGCTACCAAGGCGCCACCCGTGCACGATCCCCGCCCCCCATCCCCAGCCGGGGGTGGAGGCGGAGGAAGGGCCCGCGATTCCGAGGGCCAAGGACTGTCGTCGGGCCCGCCCATGCGGCGGTGGGTGGTGGGTGGTAATACTCATGTTATATTACATGAGCTACCTGTAGCTGCATAAGGCGATATCAGAAAATCACCAGGAAATGACAATCGGAAGGTCCTCTACAACTGCGAGGTGGAAGCAGTAGCAGGAAAAGATGCAGAATGGGCACGAGCCCGCGCATCGGACTTGGCCATCTGCACATCGATCGACAGAGAGAATGCCGCCCATGGTAACAGACATGCACGCAAGCAGAGACCCGCTGCAACAGCCCCCGCCGTGCGCGTGACATGTGACGGCGGAACTCAGCAGGTTGGCTGGCGACAAAGTTCCGAAGTGCCTCAACGGACTGACCACGAAGGAAGCATGAGGTCGGGGCGGAAGGACCGCCAGGGAAGTTGCGCACATCCAGCAACGCCGCGAAGATGTAGACCACCGTCAAAGCGGACTTCCCGAGACGTCCGCGGTCCTCAACCACAAAAGGGTAGTACCGGTGAACACAATGCACTGGGCGGAAGACGCCCGGTCCGCTGCCAACTTACCATGCTCTGCTTCGCTCGGTCGCCGCGATCCCCGGGGTGCACCATCGGGGGCCGTTGCTCCAAGCGGGGGTCGTGAAGGACACGCACGCAACGCATGCGAAGTCGATCATGTAATCGCACGCCCCCTCCCACATCCCCCCCCCCCCCCCCCCCCCCGCCAACGTCAAGTCCGACGGCCGCGCGCGGTCCGCTAGGCGCAGCCCGCTCGTCTCAACGGTCAAGTCGCCCGCTCCCGACCGGTCCCGGTCAAGCACCGCCTCCGCGTCAATTGCCACAGATGCCCACATATTCTTCAAAGCGGTATGCATGCGGTGCTTGTAGTTCGCTACGGGGCAGATGTGTAGATGATCCACAATGAAATCCGAAGCGCTCCGGTTCGAGCCATCTGTAGAGCGAAGCCATAAGGGATCAATACCACACGTGGGGCCAGGGCAAGTGACAAGCGCGGAACCTCCGCGCGGGCAAAGGCCAAGCACCCGCGCAGCGGCGGCCGAATAAGCAACATGTGGAATCTTGCGGGCGGACTCGTAATCCGACTGGAAAAGCGATAGGAAGCCCGGCCCGCACGCGTTGTACATGCGCAGGGTATCAAGTCGCGAGGCCGCGGCACAAGTACGCTGGAAGCTGAGATCGAGGGCCACGAAGTCACGCCACCTTGCACGGCTGAGGTGGCGTTGGACAACCATGGACGTGGGCTAATCATCGGAGGCCGCACCCAAACCCGTACCCGAGGGCGGAGCAGTAGAACCTGGCAGCGATTTTGGGAGGGAAACAGTTGCTGCTGACGGAGGGTGTGCCACTAAATCGCCAGGCGACGGTATCTTCAGAGCTACAAAAGCGCATGTAGTAACGGTATTGGCAGTACTCGTACCACCGATAGGAAGCAATTGCTGGGCAGCAGAGGCGGCCTCACTAGTACCAACTCCAAGAGGAGTGGCCGTAAAAGGAGATGCGGTGACGCGCAGTCCTCCGCTAGTGCTCGTACCCGTATGGGCCGTAGTACCAGCTGCTCGATCCGATGTAGCGGTGGTCGTAGCATTACTCACTGACCGAAAGTAACTCAAAGATCTCGTGGGCGTGCCCATAGGCCGCGCGTGCACGCCGCACATCTTCATGCGGTGACGTGGTGAGGGCCCGTACAGTCTCGTACTCGCGGCGCGTCTCACGCGCCCATGGCAAAGCACTCGTAGCCACAGACGACACCTCGGCGCGGACCGCCTACAAGGGGCCGAGGGCGGGGCCGTACTCATGTACCAGCTTTGGCAGGACAACCGATTGCGCGGAATAAAACGCCACATGGGCCTCACACTGCAGCAAGGCCAGATTCATACAGCCAAAATCTGCGGGCATACTCATCTGAACGATCGCAGCCTCCATTCGCGGTGTAGACTGGTCGCAAGCGTCCAGGCCAAGCCGCGAAAACGCAGCCGAAATGTTGGCGACGTCCACGGCCTCTAAGAAAGAGCCCCGCTCCGACGGCGGCATCATGCGGCTGAGGAAGCCAGTCTGCCGCACCGCGCATACGACCAGCAACAATATGGCCCCATGGTGGCAGCCGTATCCCGACGTGCCAAAGGAGGCGATGCGCTCCAACAGTGTGGCGTGGGCCTCCCGGCGCCGCCCCAACGCGCCGGTCATCCACTCGGGGTAGTGGCTAATAGCGGCACCCAGGTGCACGGCGCCATCCTTGACATGATCATCGGCCGGGGCCCGAAATCCTCCCGGGGCCAACTTCTCCCGTACCGTCCGCAACTCGGACTCGCTGTCACCGGGGTGACTACGAACGTACCTCGCCTTACAGTCTTGTACCACCATTCTGACTTTGGAAAGCTCCGTGCAGTACTCGTCGAAAACGCGCGGAACGTGAGCCGCGGCGGTGGCCGCGCCGCAATCATCCGCAAAACTCGGGCAGAAAGTATCAGCGGCGGTACGAGCCACAACCGCTTGCACCGGGCCCGCGATAGCGAGGCAGAAGTATAGCGGGGCTAGGACATCACCATGGCGTACACCCGTACGAGACTGCATGGTGGCGCGCAAAGTACCGGGATCATCCGGCGCGTAGTAGTCTAGGTCGCTAAGGCGGTCGTACAACATCTGGAAGAAAGGGATCAGGCCATGAAGACGCGGGTGCTGAAGCAAACAACAGTAATGCAACCTATTTTGCCCCGAGGCACGCGGTGCATTGTGGTTAGGTCTAAATTAGGGTTTGG